>JAOPHQ010004879.1:2500-22500 GCA_030340625.1 Merluccius polli
TGCGTTTCCCACAGGATGGGTGGAGTTTGCCCCCAGCTTTCACTCACTTCGCCGCGCTCTATGCTGGTAAACAGGAAGCCGAGGAGCTTGACAGGAAATGACATTGTGCAGCCTGGCCCTATGGTTTTAAATACCACAGGAAAAGAGATGAGAGCGAGAGAGCGCTTCATTGTTTGGGTGCCTTGTGTTGCTTCTAACTAAGTCTGTGTGTGTGTAGACATGAGTCTGTCGATCTGCATGGGTCCACATTAGGGTTTCCAATGGTACCAGAGGATGTTGATAATACCCTGATAAGCATCAAGGTTAGCAGCATCAGGACAAAACACAAAGGAATGCATTATTAATAGACATGCTAAATGTATATTTAGTCTTGGAAAATATATAGCCTATAATGTAATTCTGTAAACCTGATCTGATACTCAGACTTGTAATGTAACATTGTTTTTAAAGGGCTACCGTTTATGTGTGTGTGTGTTTGCGTGTGTGTGTGAGTGTGTACATGCGCATGTGTGTATGGCTGTACTGCTGCAGGATATCAGGATGTTTGTGCTGCAGAGCCTCGTGTGTATGTTTAACACTAAGACTGTCTACTGTGCCCTCTCCCCCATATGTGCCAAACCCAGCTCTCCCACCCACTTACATTATCTCTGATATTACAGCAGTGATTCCCGAGCCGCGAGACACAAGACTACATAAACTGCAGAGTTTAGGACCATGAATGAAACAACATTGGTTTGTGTCCGTAATGTGACCTTTTTGGGATTAAAACAGGATATGAGGGTGAGACAAAACGTAGGGGGGATGTGTTTTGATAACCAATGAATTTGATTGGGCACACTGTCTCATTCTTACTTTTATAAGTAAAAATACTTTTTTATCAGGCTCCAGTGGTGTAACTGGTTAGAAAGTTGATTTACCGCCTGCATGGCTTGTGTCATTTACTATTACGTCATATTCCTCAGAGGAAGAGCAATTTCCAAGCAAAAAAAGACACTGATTATGTTTGGCATGCTTTGCTTGACGTGCTTACTATGAATAGAAACATGTTGACTTTAAGATCTGTGTACCTATATCTGATTCCTCTTGTTTTCTGTCGTGCTGATTAAACCTCATGGTTTGGTGACTGTACAGAGGGGCAGAGGTGTGGTTATCTAAGAGCTGTTTCTGAGTCACCATTCCCATGTTGAGCGCTTGTAGGTAACTCTGGGTGGGATGGGCTGGGAGACAGCCGCTCCGAGCTGACTCATCTGACTCTCCACGCAGACGTGATGGAGGCGGATTCCCAGGAGTTTAAAGACTCATGCTATGATAACCACGCTGCTTGGGACTCACAGTATGCCAGGAATAAGACTGGAATCAGACAGGAATCACACTGGAATCAAGCAAGAATCAGACAGGAATCAGACATTAATCAGACAGGAATCAGACACGAATTAGACAAGAATTAGACAAGAATGAGACAGGAATCATACAGGAATTACACAAGACTCAGACAGGAATCATACAGGAATAAGGCAAGAATCAGAGAGGAATAAGGCAAGAATCATACTAGAATCATCCCACGCTCTCGTGTTGTTAAACAATACACAATGGTCTTATGAACACAGGCTGCAGTCGGTGGTTAATAGTGAGGTCTGTTGTGTAGATGTCACAACGGCAGCAGTCATATTGGCGGGGTCAGGATAGGGAGGCTCGTACTGGTGTTGACTCATAGCAACGATGCATGCAGTTATGTTTTTAGGTTAGGTCACCGCTCGCCCGCCGATGAATCAGAAATAATGATCACCTGCTGATGGATTAGCGAAATTTAATCCCACACACACCCTGTATGTTTTGTATGTTTTGCTGTAGACTGACTATGTAGCAGGCTATACGTACGCAGCAGTAAAAATACATCTAAAATATATATTATTTTTTTGTCTGGATATGATCCCATGTTTACAAATGTGTGTGTGTGTGTGTGTGTGTGTGTGTGTGTGTGTGTGTGTGTGCGTGTGTATCTGTGTGATGGCCAGATGAGGGCTGGCTGGGTCCATAACTGAGATAAAGGTTTGAAACACAAGAACAGAATGGGTGGGAGGAGTGCATGCGTGTGCGTGTGTGTGTGTGTTCGTATGTGTTGAGGTAGGATGCAGAGTAAGGAATGGCCACTGGGTGGAGACTGTTAATGATATCAGAGGAGCAGTAGAAAGAGGAGAGAGAGAGAGCGAGAGGGAGGGAGGGAGAGAGGGAGGGAGTGAGGTTTCTCCCGAGATGGACTGTGGCAGTGAGCTGTGAGCAGGCTGTGAGGTGATAGCATTATACACATTACAGCTTTGCAGGACTGGCCTCTCTCTCCCTCTCTCCCTCTCCCTCTCCCTCTCCCTCTCTCTCTCTCTCCCTCTCTCTCTCTCTCTCTCTCTCTCTCTCTCTCTCTCTCTCTCTCTCTCTCTCTCTCTCTCTCTCTCCCTCCATCTCTTACCATGTGGACTCTGGACACTCTGGCGTAAGCCAAAAGTGGCTGAGCGAACTAGCGGCCGCGGCCTCGTTCAATTCTCAGAGTGTTAAGAGTGAGGGGATCTAGTCGTACTTTTCCAGGAAAATACACAGAGACGATTTACCTTCTGGAGTCTCCTCTCTTCAGGTCAGTTGGCCACATTTGGCTCATTTGTTCATGGTCATGGCATGCTCATTGTTAGTGTTGAGGTTCATACAGATCGGTTCGTATTGCCTGCGTTGTGTCCAGGGCGGTATCTTGCTTGTTTGTGTAATTCAATATATTGGAGTTATTTATGTATCTTTGGGCAAATTCATATCCACTGTGTGTGTGCGTGGGTGTGTGTGTGAAGGCTGGAGATGTATCACACAGCCAGTATCAGATCAATATCGACCGAAGACGAGAGTCGCGCATTCAGACGCTGTTATGGGGTCTCTCCCCCTTCCCCGTCTGTCCCTCTCTCTCTCTCTCTCTCGCTGTTGTTTTGACATTCTAGTACCATCTGAAGTCTGTATGTCCCCTCATGTCCTCCTGCCTGGCCTGGCTGTGGCCCATCTCTGTGTGGTGCGGGCCAAGCACAGGGAACGCAGCCTCATGGAGCTCCAGCTCAGCAGGCTGGTGACAGGGTCATGTGGCACAGTGAGCTCAGATGAGGCACACACACACACATGCACACACACCGACACACACACCGACACACACACACACATACACACACACATGTGCAGGTCTGCAACTATCGATTATTTTCATAGTTGAGATATCTAACGATCATTTTTTCCATTAATCCAATAATGATTTAGTCTAGAAAATGTCATAAATAATAGCAAATGCCATCACAAGTGCCAAATGTGCTTGCTTTATCTGATGAGCGGCCAAAACAAACAGAAGTATTTATTTTATAATGATCCACGAGGCAAACATTTGAATTTCCGAAGCATCAAGCAGCAAATTGATCAATCGTTTAATCGTTGCAGCCCTACATGTGTGTGTACGTATATGTGTGTGTACTAGTGGGTGGAGGGGATGGTAGGAAAGGATATACAAACATGCTCCTCGTTGTTGTTACCTACATACGTACAGGTAGACATATTGAGGTTACACTTTGTTATGTGTATTCATGGGCAGCGTGGACGCTGTTGCTGACATGGAGCGATACAAGGTGAAGCCGGCGTCTAGGGGATTTGAAACAGGGAAATTACATTGTCTGGGAGGGGATGGGGGCCTTGTTGCCTGAGGAGAAAGGGTCTGATAGGGGGGTAGGTAAGGGGGTTTAGGTGAGGGTCGGGTGGTGGTGGTGGTGGTGGGGACACAAATGAACATGTCAAAGAATGTCCCGATCTGCAGTTTCCCAGACACAAAGAGCGAGCTGTCATCGTCTGCCCACTGTGGCTGTGTGCTGTTGCCCTCTCGCTACCCCACGCCCACAACCACCGGCCAAACACAGAAGACTGTTCTGCTGTAATCCCACCCACCTACCCCCCCAAAGTCCCCCTACTCTGCCTCCTCACTCACTCACTCACTCACTCACTCACTCACTCACACACACACACAACTACTGGGCCCTGGTCAGGCATGGCCCATTTTGGTCCCCTTATCCACTCACTGATTGGACTGTGTGTGTGTGTGTGTGTGTGTGTGTGTGTGTGTGTGTGTGTGTGTGTGTGTGTGTGTGTGTGTGTGTGTGTGTGTGTGTGTGTGTGTGGTGGTCCGTACAGTGGGGGCAGTGGCATTCGACCGCAACGCTCCCTATGCTTTGCTCAAACACTTCGAGCTCTACAGGCTGGACGTATTGAAAACACCTCTGTGTTTTAGGCAAAGGACGTGGGAGAGTACGCAGTACTTCACAGTATTTCTGAGAAATTAAATTCTTAAGACAAGGCACGTACGCAGTTATAAGATCATACGACTTGGTATCATTTCTGCCCCTTGAAATTTGAGTCGTGTGTGTGTGTGTGTGTGTGTGTGTGTGTGTGTGTGTGTGTGTGTGTGTGTGCTCTGATAATTGATTGCGCATACAGCACTGAGTGCATTACACCCCATCATGAACTGTACACTGTGGCTTGTGACAGGAGGCCCCCTTTCCCATTGGTTCTCGGCAAAAGGGGTCGATAGGTTGTATCTCGGGAGGACCAGGCTGGACCTGGCCTCTGGGGACGAGGTGGGGGTGGCGGGGGAGAGGGGCCGATGGTAATGTGGCGAGATGTCGGCCCTAGCGGAGGCTACAGGGGCTCTTACTGTATCCACATGTGCTTAATGGCTATCCCACAGTGTCCGCCTGGAGCGATGGGGGGGGTGAAACGCAAGCCATCGGTCTGCACCCGAGAGATTAGATTGATCAGAAGGAGGAAGAAGGGCGCGAGGAGATCAGAGGAGATAGATCAGAGGAGAGCCGAGGTAGAGGAGGAGGAGGAGGAGGAGGAGGAGGGCAATCAGAGCTAATGGAAGGCTGTGTGTGTGTGTGTGTGTGTGTGTGTGTGTGTGTGTGTAAAGGCCAGATGAGGGCTGGCTCCATAACCCAGATAAGGATGCAAACACATGAACAGAATGGATGGGTGGAGTGCATGTGAGACAACAAAACACCCCGGCCCATGTCATATGGCGAGAGCTCATCTGTCCTCTTCATCAAAGTGTAACCCACACGTGTATACACACACATACACACACACACACACACACACACACACACACACACACACACACACACACACACACACACACACACACACGTATAGCACACTGCTGGACGAGGCGTACATCTTGTATCTCTTTGCAGATTCCTACTGTCAGCAGATCAGATCTGGGCCTGTCAGAGTAAATACACACTGGGAACGGTGTGAAATTGTCAGTTTCAGCTTGTAGCTTCGCCTTGGAAATACTATGATCCACGCACGGGTGAAAATCTCTGTCTCTGTCTCAGGCAGACACATAACATGCAGAGACAGACACACACACACACACGATCCACTTTACATCAAATCTAGGCATGTGACAGGCCGGATAAATAATTTGCGTGTGTGTTTAGAACGTGTTTATGTGTGCATGTATGAGGATATCGAATGTCATGGCTGTACGTTTGTGTAAGCACGTACAACTTGTGGCCAGTGGTCCCTGTTTAGTTATTGTGACTGTGTGTGTGTGACCTGCGCAAGTAAGGCTACAGGGCCAGGCTATATGCACGGGGCCTTTAGCGTTTGTGTTTTCTGGGGCCGTACGTTGCCGAGACGAGCTCCCTCAATTGGGTCAGGTCTAATTGAAGAATGGCTGGCGGCGGTGGCCGGGTCAACTCAGTGCTCAGAATACTAATTTCCTGCGTTGCCGCGCTGAGTTCTCCGGTGATCTGGCTGGAAATGAGCTGTGTCTGCTGCTGCCACTGCTACTGGATGGCAATCAGGCTGCGTATTAGTGGGTCGCAGCGCCGTGGGAAACGTGGGCAGGTATAATTGGCACCTCCCTCGATGCCAACTCTCTCCCTCTCTCCCTCTCTCCCTCCCTCCCTCCCTCCCTCCCCGCTGACCCCACCACTTACTAAAAATGTCTCGGCCCAGGAATGTGTGCATGAAAAAGAGTCGTTGGCAGCTGGCTGTACAGCGTTAACTTACAACCCAAACACATGAGCTACGGACTGGAGGAGGGTTTCGATTTTGGTTCCCCCCCGAGGAGCAGAAGCCACCGAAAGAAACCCCCCCCCCTGTCCCGTCTATGTGTGGCCTCGCTGTGCAGCCCGTTTCAAGATCGTTTCCAGCTTATAACCAACCGAAAAGCTTGGTTTACAGCAAGCGCCTTTTCACCACAAATGTCACCTGAAATAACCTTACAAAAAAACTTGTCATCATGTCATACACGGTTGCCAGATGGTTTCCTGCTTGTGGTTTTGCATACTAGGGATGTTAACAATTAACCATTTAACCGTTAACCGATCATTTTTAACCGATTAACACTATCAGTTAAATGGTTAAAAATAAGTTATTATAAAATAATCCTCATGTTCTGTTGTCGTTTTTGCTGAAGTTGCACATGTAAAAATAAAGGGCTGGCCCCAAATATTTAAATAATTGAAGTATCCTTCATTAGTTTTGTATTCAAACATAACATTACTCACAAAAACTCATAATTTCAATTTGTTCACGTTACTTTGTCTTTAAGAGTGCTGTTACCTTTAATTAGCGAGGTTGTTGTTGTTGTTATTATTTTTTAGCCATATACATCCACGCTTTTAGCAAGGAGCAGCTTCTGCTAGTGGTAATCCCCACACTCGCTATTGTACCACTTTGAGAAACGGCAAGACCGACGGAGCTGTCAAGATTTGTTGTCACTGGGAGCACTTTAAACTGACCGATAGCCTGTTAGCCTGCTATATGCTAATCGTAACCAAGTGCGTTCATATCATTAGTCATAAAAAAAAGCCTGTTTTCTTTAATAATGCTGGGGGCACATGCTCACACAGGCTTCACATAGCCAGTCGATGCTGGCTATGTGAAGCCTGTGCGACAAAACTCGGACATTGAATTCAGGCCAGCCCTCCTTTCCAATAAAAAAATTGTAATGTAATTATTTATGGGTCACAGACATTTGTCCATTTTTTTATAGCACATTTATTCTTATCAGTTAATGGGTAATGACCAGTTAACGAAAAAAAGTCAGATTTAGCATCCCTAGTACATACAGGTGCTGCTCTTTTAAGAGCTGGCCTCCAATGAAACCCCCCAAAACAAACCAAAAAGCTACCACTCATTTATCTGTCTCTGGCTTATCTCTGAGTTGTTTTGGAATAAATAATTACAGTTTCGATATTGAAATCTCCGGAAAGGGAAGTTGCCATGCACCGACCACAGCAGGGGTTGCACTACACTTTCTTGTGTGTTATCTGTGTCTGTTGTGCGATAAGATGATGGGCATAAGCATGCAGATGTGATCCTCGCATCTATGTGTATCTGTGTGCGTGTGTGTGTGTGTGTGTGTGAGCCCAATAGGGAAAGATGATGTGGCTGATGTGCGCTTTTCTTTTCCACTCAGATAGATATCACCTCACACGAACACATTATGCACACACACACACACAGCCCTAGTCAGCCAGTCTGCTATAGGGTCAGCTGGAGACGGGGCAGACGGCAGTAATACATAACTTATGAATATCGAGCAACAACCTCAGCTCTTGTTTGTGTCTGTCCCTCTTGTTTCTGTCCTTTCCACCGTTGAATCAGAAGGAGCCTCTGTGTCTCATCAGGGCTCATCGATAGATCCATCTTGATGAGGAGGCTTTCTCTCCCACCACCGCCCACTCACTCCCTGTCTCTCCTTTCACCTCGCACACCCTTTCCACCTGTCCTTTTCTCTCTCTCTCTCTCTCTCTCTCTCTCTCTCTCTCTCTCTCTCTCTCTCTCTCTCTCTCTCTCTCACTCTGAACTCATTCCCTTTCACCATCGTCATCAACAAACCGGATTGAAAGGCGCGAGACAAGCCCCCTGTCAGCAATCAGCTAAAGTGGAGGTTTTTTGTGTTAATGCCCCCCATCTGTTCTGCTGTGTTCTGGGAAATTACGACCATTTTGGATGCCGCTGCCACTCTCTCCTGGCAGCGCTCCCCCCCCACACCGGTCGACCCCTTCCTCACCATCCCGGCGTCATGTTTTGGCCTTATGGTCCACAACATCTAAATCCAGCCAACAAGAATTGGCTATAGAGTGAAACTTCTAGATGTAGGTTTTAGTGGGAGTGGCTCGGGGGTTTGACCTTAGCTGCTGATGAATGACATGTATGTATCTAAAATCAATGTTAGCCACTTTGGGTAAGAGCATCTGCTAAATAACTAAATAGTAAATATTACATGGAAACATTGGTAAGCATGAGTCTCTAGAATTAGGTCACAGCACAGATTCATAAGTAGGTCCCCATCAACTCTCACGTTGATCGATTCAGTGATGGGTGTTGTACAACACAAGCTTTCAGATTGGCATCAAGGAGACCTGGTTCCCCTTAGTGCCTACGAGCAAGTTCCTCAATCTCCCCGCCCCCTTCTGTGTCTTTGAGCCAATGCTGGTTCTCCTGGTTCTCGTGTCAGATCATCACTGAGCCTGGGTGGGGAGTGCTGTGGGAAGCCATGCTGTGTAATGTGGCGTGGCTAGCCTCTGAATCATCTCAGCAGCCTAATGACTTAATCCTCTAAAGAGAGAGAATAGAGTTCACGTTGAAGGCGTGTCCCTCATGTCACTCGTTTCTGTTGTAAAACACAACCGATTCACCCGGTTCGGGTTGAATTTGTACGACATCCTTGTGCTTTGTGCATGCATACTAAGTATATCGCTCTGTCTCTATAGCCGTGTTTCCATCGACATATTGTTATGCGCATTTTGAAGTATCGCATTAGAAAAGGTTGATGGAAATGTCAGAATTCGAAAAAATGTCCAGACCAGACCTAGCAAACCTTTAGCTCACATGACTGAACGGCTGTTTCTGCTGTCGGCGTCTTCCCGGGTATTCCCATAATGCGTGGAAACCATGAGTTTTTTGGTTTGTTACCGCTTTGTTAATGTTTATTACAGCCATGCGTAACGTAGCCTATACCACCGATTTGTGACGAAACTACGCTTTGTGTGGCCTATTTATTCACTCCAAACAAGTTGATGGAAACGCGCCTATTTCACATCTCCTTTTCTTTTTTGCAACATTTCAAGTTTGCATAAAATTCAGTTGACAATTAAACGGAAACACGACTGTCTCCCTGTCTCTGAGCATTTAATGTGTTATCCTCTTGCGATTGTCAAGGAAACCATGTAGCCAAAAAAAGAAAAAAAAAGAAAAAGAAAAGTATGTATTTACCCATCAGCCCATGGGCTTCCCCACGCAGGTTAGGATGAGAGCACAGAGACGGTGGTAATGGTTTCCACGGATACCTTTTGGCTGTAACATCTGTGTTTTGTTTTCTGCGTGTTGTGTGCATTGTAGTGTGAAGCTGGCTGAGACAGAGGCACACGGTGTCAAAGGTCAGCCCTGGATGGGCTTGCATATGTTGTCTTAAGCGGACTCAAACACACGGTCCTCTTAAGCGTGTAGAGCATATAGACATCCTTAAGCATGAGCCACTTTGCATCTCCTCAGCTTTCTTGGAAGATAAAAAGGAATTTCATTCATTATGAAGTGGTTCGTGTCCGTGCAAGCATTTCATATGCATGTGTGCATGCCCTGTGTAATAGTAACAACAACAACAACAACAACAACAACAAAAATGTCTGACCTCATTGATTGATGTGATGAATTAATTTATTGACTTTATTTCACAGCCTTGCAGTCATTGTCCCTTTCCTGCAGAACACACCGTTATCACAAATAATGGCTTCCATTATTTCAGACCATTTGCTGCTAATATTGTGAAACCCAGTGAGGTTTGGGTGTGTTTGTTGTTGCTCTGCTCCGAGAGTGGTATGTCTCTCCCCACGGCCGTCATTAACGTCTCCGGATGGGATGGCGGCGGGAGTAACATGAGCCTTGTAGTGATGTGGGTCAGGCCCTCTGTGCCACCGGACCCTGTCGCCTTGTAACCATTATGTTGTTAACCCGCCGCTAAGCTCACACAAAATGCTAGCACGGATAGCGACACAGCCCTCTGACCCTTTGACCTGTGCTTACCGGGGGGGTAGAAGGAAAGGTCGTCTGAAGTGCTCGGATGATTGAGACCTATTGACGTCATATGACTGGAGTTTCGTGCCCAACATCCGTGGTGTGGTTTGTCACAAGTACCTCGGTAGTTTGTGACATGTTTCAGAGGAAGAGTTTGTGACACATGTTTCGCAGGAAGAATCATCAGTGAAATCTGACTTTCTTTTTCTACCTAGCAGAGTCACTTACTGGCTTTCGCAAGATACTTACGACTCATTTATTTAGAGTTTACCTGGAATCTGCATAGCCTCCCTCCTCTACCTACCCCCCCCCCCCACCTCCTCTACCCCCCCCCCCAAAAAAAAAAAAACCCCAACAGCAACAACATCAAACTCTTATACACTTATTGTATGTTCGTACGTCCTGGGAATTATAAAGTACTTAGCATCGTTTAGCATCTTACCCTAGCTATCCATGCTGTATACCTAGCAATAAACCTAGCAATTATGGTGCATTTAGAAACGTGTTCTATTGACATCCTAGCTCTACTTACAATAAGTACAAATGTACTTATTGTAAGTCGCTTTGGACAAAGGCGTCTGCTAAACAACTTAAATGTAAATGTAAATGTCAGTGACGACATCAGCTCTCCACTCTCCTCGTCATTTCTCCTCTCTTTTTTACTATTTCTGCTGTGTTAAACGTCCATTCTTCTCCTGCTGTGTTTCTCCCCAGTGCCTGATGACCTCAGTCCAGAGGAGCAGCAGGAGCTGGAGAACATCCGCCGGCGCAAACAGGAGCTGCTGGACGACATTCAGGTACTGCCAAGTGTGTGTGCGTGTGTGGAAGGTGAGTGTGTGTGAGTGGATGGCTGTGGGTGTGTGCGTGTGAGATGTAAGTGAGTGGATGTGCCTAGGTGTGTGTATCTGAGATGTGAGTGAGTGGGTGGATAGATCTAGGTGGTGGATGGGTTTAGGTGTGTGTGTGTGTGTGTGTGTGTGTGTGTATGAGAGGTGAGTGAGCTGGATAGATGTGGGTGTTCGTTTGTGTGTTCCTGAGCTATCTTTTCCTTTGAGCACGCACCCTATATGAAAATGCAGAAAGGCTCTGCGAAAGCAAGCCAGGCAGTTACATTCCTTTCCAAAATGCTCATAATGTAAATATCCTATAGATAGACTTAGATACAGTACATACTGTATCCCATCTTGGAAATGACCGTGCTTTATTCGTAGCTATACTCAAAGAACCACAAAAATAGGAGGAGAAAATGCCAGACGGCTCCACCTAGAGCATGAATAGGTCTTAGAGTGAGAAGCCTCTAGGGCAGCAGGGCTGTGTTATGTTGAACCACCGCGCCCAGATATCTGGCTGACCTCCACACGCACCCTTGTCCAACCTATCTGCCTTTGGATTAAGTTAGGGCTGCAACGATTATTCGATTAATCGATCAGGCGATCGACAGAAAATTAATCAAATAAACTGTTTATTATCAATTAATGGTTTAGGTCATTTATGAAGTACAAATGCCAAACATTTGCAAGATGCTTCAGAAATTCAAATGTTTGGTTCATGGATCATTATAAAATTAATACTTTAGTTTGCCTTGGCTGCCTGTCAGATAAAGCAAGCACATTTAAGACTTTACTTTGGACTCTGGTAACTTGTGATGTAATTTGCGATTATTTATGACATTTTCTAGACTAAACGATTAATCGATTAATCGAAAAAGTATCGTTAGATTAAAGACCGTGTAAAGCAAATTCTGAGATTTGTTTCTAAACACATTACACACGTTAGAAACTGAAAACAGGTTTCTGTGGAGTTAGACCGTTTTTCTATTTGTCACCAATTTCGCATTAAGGATTTTATGGCCAACAACCAGAAAAGCAGTCACTGCTTGTCACGCTCAATCGCAAGTTTGACAGTTATTAGTTTGACGGTTATTAGTTTGACGGTTATTAGTTTGGCGGTTATTAGTTTGGCGGTTATTAGTTTGACGGTTATTATTTGACAGTTGAGAGAGGCTCCGCAAATGGGCGTGGTTAAGCGCCTTGAGTGGACCCAGCATTTAAAAAAATGATTTTGAATCCTAATTTTGTATACTTGGCGACTTTTCTAATCTTTCAAATTTGCCTGGGTGGTTAATAACACATTTTTCTATAGTGTGACAAACTCTAAACACATATTTACTTTTGGTTTACATGGACTTTAATCGACAATAATAATCGTTAGTTGCACCCCTTGATTACATGTGTTTACTTGTTTTTGCAGTTCTGTAGAAATTCAACCCGATAAGGTCCGATACGCTATTTTCTCCAAGTTAAATGCAAGCTATTTCCTGCTAAGTATTTACTTCCGCGGCAAGGGGCTTGCGTTGTTTTATGTCGGCCACTTGTTGTAGTAAATGGGGTGGCTGAATGGGGAGGAGGGCTCATACAAATCTGTCGTGAAATATTACCGAATAGCTGCATGAAAGCAAGATAATAATTCAGCCGTTATGTCCCACTGCAGCGATATGAATGTGTTTGTCGGAGACATGCCATCAGATTAAAAATAACTCCCACGAGTTTGTCCATTCACTGTGCATTGCACCGTCACACTGCATCTATCACTCTGAAGCCACATAGGCAAATAGCTGCCACGGGTGCCAGGAATGTGTCCCAACTTCCTGCTTCCTCGACAAACGCTGGAGGCGTGATCTGACACCCTCCGTTTATGAGCTTGGTTCAATCACCACCGCCTCTGCACAACCCCACTGACCCAGCCCCCCTGCCCTCTCCTTGCCCCCTCCATGTCCCCTGCGCTGCTATACTCCTCCACCCTCAGCCAGATCCACCTCCCACACCCCACCTCTCTGCTGCTTGCTGCTGCTGCTGCTGCTGCTCCTGTTCCAGCATGTAAAGGTTCCTAACCACCCCCCCCCCCCACCGTTTCCCCCTAACCTCCCTCCTTTCCTCTCCCCTCTCCCCTCTCCCCCTTTCGGCCTCCAAGCGCAAGCACAGCGTCTTTGTTTGTGAAGACCGAAGCATCTCTGGAATGTGTTGTGATTGCGCAGGTCTTAAAACACACAGGTCCTCCTGAACCCTGCGGTCGAACGTTTGAGGGCCTGTTTTCTTTGGGTTATGTTTTTGCTTGGAGCTAAGGGTTACTAGCCACGAAGCTGTGTGTATACAGACATGTCCGCAGGCCAGAGGTGTTTTATCGAAGACCCCACCCCCCTGCTCTCTCTCTCACACACACACACACACACACACACAGATACACACACACACATGCCAGAATGCCACTGGCGGTGGTCCGGATTTGGGTTGGCTGAATTTGCCCTGAAACGCACATTAATCTTTGAAAACCCAGCACACACACACAAGCCCGCGCACACACGCAAAAACCCCCACACACGGCACAAAAAATAAATAATCCACTTTAGCGCTCTCTTAGTCCATTTGTAACAAGGTCATCCCCCGCCCGACAGGTCCCTGCCGTAATCAAATTCCCAGCCAGACAATGTTTGTGGTCCAGGGCGTCCTGCTGCACGCAAATACACTTTACCGTGCTGTGGTTCTAGATGGAGACAAACCACTGTCACTCTGACTCATACACAGTCACTGGAGGAATAACATACGCGCACACATTACGCACACACACACACACACGCACGCCACGCATAGACAACCAAACACCGTCTGATCGACATGAAAACAATTGCCGCACAGCTGTCAGAAGTGAGTCGGGACGTGTGATGTGTTTGTGTGATAAAGGGCCACCTGGTTGGCAGACAGGCCAGCGATAATACAGTTCAATGTGATTGTTGTGTGTGCGTGTTGCTAAGGGAAAGTGCTTTGCATGTCATTTGTGTTCTGACATACTCTCTTCCTGCCACTTTGAATATTGCTGGTCAGAATGGGTTAAAATCACTGTTTTCTACTGGACAATTAAATCTTTACACATCCTTGTCTTCCTCTTTTTCTCTCTCTCTCTCTCTCTCTCTCTCTCTCTCTCTCTCTCTCTCTCTCTCCTGCAGCGGCTGAAGAATGAGATAGCAGAGGTGACCAGCGAGATTGAGAACCTTGGTTCCACAGAGGAGAAGTAAGATATTTTGGGACGACACACACACACCCACACACACAATTATTAACGGCTAATGGCCAACCAGCCCCCCCCCCCCCCCCACCCCCCCTCTCCCCTCATCCCCGTGCTTTTAAGTGACTTTAAATGTTTCATTGGCTATACATCCCAACGTCCCGCCCTCCCTCGACGTGATGGTAGGCCTCAGTGGTTAATAATGCAGGGGGGCACGGTTCGAGGCAGACAATGCAAGGTCCCAGGGGAGAGAGAGAGAGAGAGAGAGGGTGTGTGTGTGTGTGTGTGTGTGTGTGTGTAGGTGGTGGTGGGGGGGAGGCTGGAGTGCTTGTGTGTGTTTGGAGAGATTCCATCACCCAACAACCGAGTAATTTTTTTTCTCCTTAAAAAGCACTTACGCGGCTGTAAGCCGAACCATTAGCTCTTACTCGCTGTGCATTTTTGGGAACCACAGTTTCCTCCATTTGATCTCCCCTCCATCAGAGCGATATGATTAGCAGCGTGTCCTCCACACACGCCCTCCGCGTTTCCAACGGTGTCGAGCTACGCCGAGCGTCTTGAGTGGCGGACGCTAGCCGGAACAATGTGGCGGCACCCGGTTTGAGTCAGCCAGTGTTGACCCGGCGCCGGCCGGGCGAGGTGACGTAACCATGGCGATGATAGAGTGCGGGAGTGCACTTTGACCCCAGAGCAAATACAGGCCTGGGAAATTAGGCTATATAAACATAATGTTTAGCTGCTGATCAATGCAGAGCCACTTCTTGCCAGCAGCAACACAATGGACCACACAGACCAACAAGTGAGGAATGTCAGTGGGGGAAAATACCTCTCAGGAAATGACGTGGATGAAAACATTGTATGTCAGCCACTGATAAAATGGCGAAAGATTTCTCCACATTCATTTGTAATATGTTTTTTTTTTGTATCTGCTAGAAATATCAATCTAACTTTGATATTGTCTCGTGAGGGGAGATTTTATTTAGGTTTGGTTATTATTGTGATATACAGTAGGTTTAACAAGGGCCTCATTACTCAATGGTGTAATCCATTCCAACTTGTTGTTCCAGGAAAAACATGCAGAGGAGCAAGCAGGTGGCAATGGGCCGTAAGAAGTTCAACATGGACCCCAAGAAGGTGAATGACAAATGTCTAGACATCTTATGTCCCATATTGTTTTCATTAGAAGAGGGTGTAACCAACTAATCCTCTCTCTCTCACTCTCTCTCTCGTTCTCGCTCTCACAGGGGATCCAGTTCCTGATTGAGAATGACTTGTTGAAGAACACCAGCGAAGACATCGCCCAGTTCCTCTACAAGGGCGAGGGCCTCAACAAGACGGCCATCGGAGACTACCTTGGGGAGAGGTCTGGACAATGACAACACAAAGCATTCCCAAATTGAACGTTTTTGTATTCTCTCTCTCTCTGTCTCTCTCTCTGTCTCTCTCTCTCTCTCGTGTGCGTGTGCTCTTGCCCAGCACACGCACACCCTTTATCAGTACCACATTTAGACTGTCCAGCTCTGTAGAAGATGTCTGGCACTCCCTCATATGTGATTGGTGGATGACCAATCACATATGCGTCTGGACATTTAGCCAATAGGGACAGTGGGGGTGGGGGTGGTGGCGGTGGGCTAGATATGAAGCTGTTGATGAGGCCTCCTTAGAGTCATGTGGAGAGTCATCATGTCCAAAGCCCCTCTGGGAGTATCAGTCACTCTAGAGGTCATAGATGTTGGACTGATGTCACCGTGGCGAGGGGATGATAAACGATGCGAGGGAGGGGTGAGGGTGGGGGTGGTGGTATTAGTCCATTGGTTTTAAATTGAGTTGAAGTGTGGTGGCTTGACAGAATCATTATGCACCGGTCACTGTAAATTATGGATGCACCGATGCCAATATTTATACGGGCTGAGATAGAGCATGGGCTAAAATAGTGAATTTGCATAATACACTTTGGGTACCATGATTCTTGTAAGTGAATGACGAAGTTCGATACATTAACATTTACATTTTAATGATAACGATGAAACCTATGGGTTACTAATTGCATTAGTATGTTAGTATCAGCTTATACCTAAATAGTTACTTATATAATGTAAACTAGTACTCAGGATGAGTATGGGGTAAGGATCAGGGTACTGCATGTACTAATAATGCTAACCGTTATGCTCCTTTTGTTTTACACAGAGATGACTTCAACATCGAAGTCCTCCACGACTTTGTGGAACTTCATGAGTTCACAGACCTCAACCTGGTCCAAGCCCTGAGGTATACCAACATCTCTCTGCTGGGGAACTACCACACATGTAGTACACACTGTAGCTTTAACTTACCAGGAGTGCATCTATCCATCAATCATCCATCCATCCATCAATCCATCCATCTTCATCATTCTAGCTCTCTTTAGGATTGTCCTGATAGTGGTTTTCACTCACAAGCTAATGATTCTAGATGTCTCACGGAGCTTTGTTATGGTGCATTGGTCGCCACTCACCGTCTCTCTGCTGCGTCCGACGGCAGACAGTTCCTGTGGAGTTTCCGGCTCCCGGGTGAAGCCCAGAAGATCGACCGCATGATGGAGGCGTTTGCTCAGCGTTACTGCCAGTGCAACCCCGGGGTCTTCCAGTCCACAGGTACGGAGCATCAAAACCTGACGTTCATTGCACAGACTTTATATTATGGGTTATTAATAACGTCATTGTTGATGTAACATGACGGTACTGGTAAGTTTTCCTTTTAAAACACACAGACTTGTCACCGCCGCTGGCCGATGGCGACGTGCTGGTTTCTTCCCCACGTGTCATATTTTCATTGCAATATGAATGGTGCTGCATCAGGGCTACTTCACGAGGAAGTCTGCAGCGTGTGCTTTAGAGAAGGCTTGCTGTCTGCCTTTGTGGACCAGGCTGGTGTGTCTGTCGGCAGATGTCTGCCTCCTGACATGGATGCAGATGGGAGTGAATAATGCATTGGCTTCTCCCAACGGCCCTAGCAGGGCCCTGTTCAAACCGGTGCTGTGTCAGGCGGACCACCTCTTCTTTTACCGTATAGCGTGCATGTATGCATGAGAAGCTGTCCACCCACCCACGCACCGCACACACGCACGCACACACACACACACACACACACACACACACAATCTCTCTCTGCTGCCCACTCTCCAAAGCTAATGAAACATCTCTTATTATCTCTGCTATTAGCTCTGGATAGGGCCGTCCCCCAAAGTGCCATCAGTTCTGTGAGGCTAATTCACATTCATAGTGATATTCCACATTCATATTTAAACACTGCATAAAACATTAGTGAGGGGGTTGTGGGCGCTCTGCGCGGCCTTGGTGTTAAACGGCCTCATGTGAACGTCATACCGGGACCAGGCGTGACTCCTGTGCGTGCGCCGGTTTCTACCCCGCCGCCGTGTGTCAATAACCGGCAGTTTTTGGGGGTGGGGGTGTATGTGTGTGTGTGACCGTTCCAACGTGTGTGTGTGTGTGTGTGTGTGCTTGTAGACACCTGCTACATCCTGTCGTTCGCCATCATCATGCTGAACACCAGCCTCCACAACCCCAACGTGAAGGACAAGCCCACGGTGGAGCGCTTCATCTCCATGAACCGGGGCATCAACGACGGGGGGGACCTGCCTGAGGAGCTGCTGAGGGTGAGTGCTGCTGCACACCTCCTCTTCACACAGCTTCTGCCCATCTACTGTGTGTGGGTGTGTGTGTGTGTGTCATTCATATGTGCACGGCCCTGTGAATGCACCTGTATGTGTGTGAGTGTGTGAGTGTGCATGCTTGTGTGTGTATGCGTCTGCGCGTACACGCGCGTGTGTGTGTGTGTGTGTGTGTGTGTGTAGGCGTGTAACGTTACGTTACTTCCCCCCCATCTCATCTCATACCATCTTCATATCCCTGCTCCCACACACACACGCACACCTACACACACACACTCCCACCCCATCCAATACAGAACCTGTACGACAGCATCAAAAACGAGCCCTTCAAGATCCCAGAGGACGACGGCAACGACCTCACACACACCTTCTTCAACCCGGACCGAGAGGGCTGGCTGCTCAAACTGGGTGAGCTACGAGACACACAACGCACACACACTTCAGCAACACACTTTTCAATGTGTCGGACTCAGACTAGGATCCCTCAGACACTCATACCACTCACACCTATATCATAATGTGTGTGTGTGAGAGAGAGAGAGAGAGAGAGAGAGAGAGAGAGAGAGAGAGAGAGAGAGAGAGAGAGAGAGAGAGAGAGAGAGAGAGAGAGAGAGAGAGAGAGAGAGAGAGAGAGAGAGAGAGAGAGAGATATGATAGTTTGTGTGAATGTGAGTCTAAAGGTGAGAGCACCCCTTGACTACAGACATCAGAAGCCCTGATGCATAATGAATGAGGCCTTGAGATTAGACCGCTACATGTGGGGCTTTCAATGATTTAACACTGACCATAAGCAACCTTGATCTGGATTCATGCACACACACACACACACACACACACACACACACACATACCAATCAATGTACACGTTCATTGTACATTTGCTCTGAATTCAGTAAGTACAAACACAGACCTGAACATGCCTGAATACTGCTTGTTTGATCAGAGGAACTACTCTCTAAGGAATGCCAGTTTGGCCAGTGTCCAATGATTTCAGTTGCAGAAGAAACACACACCGTGGCTCCCTTAACCCCCACACCCTTCTGTTTCCCTGTGAGGTTTTCTCTGTGTTGTACAGATTCACACTGACCTTGTGCAGAGAAATCATGAGCCCTGTCAAAATGGAATTGAGTTCACCAATCACTGTGAATCTTTACAACCGACACCGACAAGGAACCGCACAATAACTCTGTGCTCTCCTAGTGACCTGTAAAACGTTTTAGCTTCTCAATCAAGACTAAAGGAAATACATGGAGGATGACCGTGTATCGGGAGACGCCTGTCGTGCTGCTTTACAGTGGTTGCCATTTGCAATTGATTGTACACAACTCCCCCTGGTGGAGGAACAGTGAAACAGGGAGCAACATAAGCTTCTACAACCATGACAATGTTTGTTAAATCAATGTGTATGTCGACATTTTGTGTTTCGGTGCAAACGTTGTAAAGCAGTACAGCGAAAGTCTCGAAATGATTATTAACCTTTTTTTTTTTTTTTAACAAAAGTTTTTGGGGGGGCTGTAATTCCTTAACATTTAATTTGATTCATTTTTTAAATTTGTTTTCTTTTCCTCCTCCTCGTTTGTTTGTTTGTTCCCATGATTTTGGCTGTTGTCTTTCCCCAGGAGGTATGTACACCTGCTCTTCCCAGCACTAGCTCCTCTCTCTCGGCTCTCTCAGGTGCTTCTGGTGACCGTCGCGCTTCTCCCCCTCCCCCGATCCCACTTCTACATTTATTGATCTACCATCCTTTTTTCCAGATTATTTGTTTTGTTTTCATTTTACAAGGGACCCTTCTTGATCGTTTCATGTCTCGTTTTTGTCTGATCGGTGTCTTCCATCGAGCCAGTGGTGTGTTTTCCATGTGCTGCCCGCTCTTATCGTTCTCCTCGTCTGGATGGGTTGCCAGGCGGTGGCGCGCTTCCCCCTGGCAACGTTTGTTGTCGTTGCCGTTGCCGTGACGACCACCTCCCCCGTCGGCAGTTTGACCCCTGGAACACTGCTCGGCGCTGTTGGTGGTCCATCTCTCTGATCTAGCTGCAGTGCACCCTGATTTCCACACAACCCAAAAAAAACGAAAAAAAAACGAAGGAGCCACCTGGCTAAATTGTTGTTAATTAATTAATTGATTGATTTAATTGGCACAGAGGAAAGCAACATGGGGCTGTTCTTGCTCTCTGATTGG
>JAOPHQ010004879.1:27500-122500 GCA_030340625.1 Merluccius polli
TGTAATCAGAGAGTGTCACAAACAAACATGTTTAAGGTGCAAGTATATGACCCACATTATGTGGTTCAGCTGAACAAACAGTCCCTTTTCACACGGGTATCACTCATAACACTAATTATGAGTTTGCTCCTTTTTATGACCCGGGACACTGCTAGTAGTCTGGTCATGCCCTGGTACATAAAAGTAGCAGACCCATAATTAGTGCTGGGTATTACCTGTGTTTGTCCTACGATGACACCAGGGTCTATAGGCTCATGCATTAAGCCATGGTCTTCTCATTTGAGACCCTAGTGAGTCTATAGCGAGTGCATGCTATATTCTCCTGACTAACCACTCCTGTTCTCCCGTTCTTCCCAGCGCACTGATCCCACAGATACGAGACTACATGAAAAACAATCATAGATATAGACGGTATTGGTTTATTTATCAGAAGTGTATATACTTAAATGTATAGTGGGTATTTGTAAACTTTTTTTTTTAAATTTGATATATGTAATAGTTCTTAGTAGAGTGACTTTTTTTTCCTCTATAATTTTTATCAGTGTTTGATTTGAGGGTTCTATCATTGCCATGTAATAAAGCTCAAATAAAAGACAACATGTGTAATGTGTACTTGTGGACGTCCATTCAACAAACATTCAGTCAGGTTGGGATCAATAATACAAAAAAAAAAAATCTAAGCTAAGCCTAATATAATATCGCTCCACTAGGTGGCAGTGTTTCATAGTTTTCATAACTTCCTTCCACCCATCCCAGAAGGAACCCTAAGTTCCTTCTGGGATGGGTGGATGATGTAATCTATTACCATAACGATGTGATTTAAAAAAACGGTAAATGTATTAATGCTTTCTGAACTTCCTTGAAGGGACAACCCCGTTGTAACAATGGCATGCAAATTCAAGCTGCAACACAGGTAGCGTCAGATAAACTACATTTTTGCATGTCACGAACAATAATTGTCCTGTTTTCAGTAGCTATGTCTTCTCTGATAGTATACATTTCCCTAGTCTTGCTTTCAGAGAGTATTTATTTCACAACAGACAACTGGGTAAAGTAGAAATACAAGTAAATGTGCATATCATATGAAATAATGCCTGGAAAACAAATCAATAAAATATGTATTTCCTCAGTGGAGAATAAATGGTAGTATCATTTGTGATGTGTGTTTACCGTATGCCACAGCATATAGACATGGAGAACGAGTCAATGCATATCCGATATACATATAGCCATACATCTGGTGTCCTTTAAACTGTTACTGTCCACATAAATGCGTAGTTGCGCCACTCACACACACGCGCACACACACACACACACACACACACACATACACACACACACACACACACGCACACACACACAATTCGGTTTTAGCTTGTAGGCTACAAACTTAACTATGATCACAAAGAATTAGATTTATTTATATAGACATTCATACTTGCCAACCAACAGGTGAGCATGGATTTATTACAGGAGAGAGATTGCCAAGCACCCTTTGAGGCATGATGGCACATAAACTATTACTACTACCCACAGGTGTTATATATTTATTTCCTAAATATATGAAATCATATGAATCAGTTATTAATACTTTTACGATATTTTGTATTTATAACACCGATAACAAAACGAGGCTACAGTGCTTACAGAGAAAATGTAATGCAGACCAATATACACAAAAGTATTAGTAGGCCTATTTATTGAGGTGCTTTTTTACATTTCAGCAAAGGGCAGCAGGCCTTGAGTTCACCAGGGAGTCACCTCGGTGTGTGAAACGGTGGTTAATAATTACCAGTTCACTATGTGTAGTATTATACACTGGTCATGACAGGCCTACCCAAATGGCTTGGCTCCAAACGGCAGTGCTTGACGGGAAACACCCTTTTTTTAATCTCATCCACTGTCTGAAAGACAAACATAGTTTTAGTGCTGGCGGTAAAGCATATTATCGTTGTGGTGCGTGTGACACCTACAGGACTAGGCTGGTTGATTGTGTGTGCTGATGGGAAACACGAGGCGTGCCGCTAATAATGAAACAAGTACTTAAGTAAAGGAGGACATTGCCGTTGTTCTTGTCAGTCACGCTCCTATAATGTCGTGTGATGACTTCTCAAGAGTGATAGTGATCAAAGCAAAGCTGGCAGGAAACATTTCAGCCATCATGAATCCCATTCAGAGTGACGTGCAGGAAATGCGTTCTGGGGGCCTGGGAAATAACTGCAAGTTATGAACTTTTGAAATTATTAAATTATTAAAATAGGCTTCTTAGCACGTGTGTAATACAACCACTGTGCAGGTTCATTCTGCAAGCGCGTGCTTTTATCGAACAAAGCAGTCTGTGTCTTTGTTCGTGGTCACAACGGGAAAAACTTAAAAAGAAAAACACTTCCTTTAATAGACACACATTGTTATGTCAGTGAAGTAGGTGTGCATACTGGAATGCTTGAATGTCAATTAGAAAATACTATTTGGTGTACTGTATAGGCCTATGTGTGTGTGTGTGTGTGTGTGCGCGTGTGTGTGTGTGCGTATGTGCGTGTGCATGTGTGTATGTGTGCGTGTGTGTGTGTGTATTTAAATAATAGCTCTATCCCTGCCCCCAAAAACAATTAAAGTAAATTAATGAAATACTGACAATATTGACACTGAAGAATAAGAATAAAGATTGGCCTCCTGGTGTATTTGCACTACGTGAGAACACACTGTGTGTGTGTGTGTGTGAACATGGCTGGAGGAGCAGAGACTTTTTCCCCGAGGGACAATGTGACTGTGGGATTTTATGCATGTTCATTGAATTGTGGGGTGGCTACTTTTCCTGGAAAATGCTTTGCGGTGTGTTTTCTTTGCACTACAGCCCCGACTCAGCTTCAATCATAGTTCATAGATCATTCAACAGTTAGAGGCAAAATTAAAAGGAACAACGGCACATTATGCATCAGATATGCAGGAGGTGGGAGGGAGGGAGGGCGGGGGGGGGGGAGTGCGGGGGGGGGGAGGGCCGGGAGGGGTGAGGCGGGTTTGCTGGAACCGGCTTATTGTTTGTTTACATGCGGGTTAAACACCAGGGACAGACTGTACTCCACTTCCCAGAGCTCGGGGCTAAAATCGGGAAAAGAAGGAGGGAGGGCCATGGTTTGCAGCAGATCCAGATTTTCCTGTTGCTAGGGGAGTGCCTATACCAATAAGGGAACCAAAGCAAATACCTTTAAAAATGAGCGAGAGAGAGAGAGAGAGAGAGAGAGAGAGAGAGAGAGAGAGAGAGAGAGAGAGAGAGAGAGAGAGAGAGAGAGAGAGATTGAGATCCACGTTCAGTGTTACCTCAACTGAGAGTGAAGAGAGGCCTCTTGAGTGAACCGAAGAAAAACATATCAAGTCCTCGACCACAAAGTACAGGTGCATGTGTGACAATATTTGAAGTGCTCTGTGTGATTTACCAATCTGTGAGGAATGCATGCTGGTAAAACAGTTAGGCATGACCACCTGGCGGTGTTGCAATGTTGCACTTTAGTCAGGACAGTAGGATGGTATGTCCCATTTTGCACAATTTCTGAGTCAGAGGAAACAAAGAAACCAGAAAACAAAGGACACAGGACACACACACACAGGACACAGGACACACACACACAGGACACAGGACACACACACACACACACACACACACACACACACACACACACACACACACACACACACACACACACTAATAGGACCAGAACAGTGACACCGTCTCCGTCATGCGGGAGGAGCTCGCGGTATAAGCGCGGCGGTATAGTGTGTCCTGTGTGGTGCGGCGTGCAGCGGCGCGGTATCACCTCCACCGGACGGTGCGGCGCTCTCATTGCAAGGACGTCTAAACAAACAAACCCCGCCGTGCATATGGAAGTGTTTTCCTTCAGAGGGAGGGGGGGGGGGGAAACACACACAAAAAAACAAAAGCCCTCCCGTTTTCTCAGAAAGGGCACAGCCGAGATCAAAGCGGAGATGACTGACTCAACCTGGCACCTTATCCCAACATCTGCGAACGCGGAGTCAGTTGAGTTCACGTGCGGCAATGTGAGCACATGCAGCGAGACCGAGAAAAAGGTACTGAAGAAAGGCCTTATGGGTTTTGTTTTTTTTCTCAGTGCACTTCATCAAAACAGCTGAGCTCTTGTCCGGTCATGCAGATGATGTGTCCACCAGACCGCTTATCGCCGGAGGCCAGAGCAGAGGCGGTTCTCACCAGTGCATTGGCCACAGTGTGTGTGTGTGTGTGTGTGTGTGTGTGTGCGTATGTGTGCGTGTGTGTGTGTGTGTGTGTGTGTGTGTGAGAGCCGTGCACATACACACTAAATCCTCCAGGAAATGTCAGACACTGTTTACTGGCACTGCTCGGGATCAGGTTACTACTACCGTGTGCCGTGTGTGTGTGGGGTGTGCAGGGTGTGTGTGTGTGTGTAGGGTGTGTTTGTGTGTGCAGACTGTGTGTGTGTGTGTGTGTGTGTGTGTGTGTGTGCAGGGTGTGTTTGTGTGTGCAGACTGTGTGTGTGCGTGTGTGTGTGTGTGTGTGTGTGTGTGTGTGTGTGCAGGGTGGGTATGTGTGTGCGCGCGCGCGCGCGTGTGCATGCATGCCTATGCTATAGAATGCAAAATATCCTGCTGCACAATGACATTGTTTACATATTTTTATGTTTTATATTTAGCATGTGTATCAATAACAAGCCTAATACCTTGTGAACAGCAAGTCTTATTGCTGTGAGGTTATAGATTATTTACCATCTGGGCCAATGACATCACCGGCTATTTCTAGGATATGTGGGAAATCAAGATCCATTTGAAGGATTCTCATTATGTCACTGGCTACTTTGTCTGCCGGCAGCCAATAACGATCGCACGGACGGCGGTGGCGGTGGCGGGCGGGCCGAGATACAGGGAGAGGAGGACGCAACCAATCATTCTATTAGCTGTCTGCATGTCTCGCGTGCAACAGTTGGGCTTGCGTCAACAGAATATCCACTGAGCTGCTGCACTGTCTCCGAATTGGCGAATCATTCGCAGATCACTTGGAGTAGGCCTACCGGGCGGCTATGGGCACTAGTTTGTGTTAGGTAAGATTCAAGATTCAAAGATTTAAAAAAATGTTATTGTCTATCACATAATTATATAAGATTGTCTTAGGTTGAGGGCTCACAAACAACATAAAGACATACACCCTATGCAAGACTCACATTGTTTAAAATGGATATTGCAGTGAGAACGAAAGAGTTTTTGTAAGTTCTCTGTTTGGCCAGAGGTACTTTGAAGTGGCGGCCTGCTGGGATTAGCTAAAGGAGTGGTGAAGGGGTGTGAAGGGTCCTTAGTGATGGAGTCTGCCCTTCTTCATACTGCGGCGTGGTAAAGGTCTGAGAGTTGGGTTTGAGTGGCACCAGTGACTTTGGTTGCATGCTTGATCATTCTTGCGAGTTTGTTCTTGCTTTTTCTTCCTCCGTGAGGAGGACGCTGTATCAGGATGCAATGTTGAATGTGACGACTGATTCAAAGAGTGACCTGAGGTATACTGCTGGTAAAATGTCACGTCTGACATTAAAACCTTTCAGCTTTCTCAGGGGAAACATGCTGTCGAGCCCTTTTGTACACCACGGCGTCCGCATGTTATGTGAAGGACAGGTGGAGGTCGATCTCAGTGCCCAGGTATTTAAAGATCTTGACCTGTTCCCCCGCCTGCCCCTCCAGACTGAGTGGTCCAGAGAGAGGGTACCGCCTGCCCCTCCAGACTGAGACAGTTCGCTTGGTTGTCTCCTTCCGTGCCCTGAGGACGAAGCTGGCGTTCAGGAACAGCTGGAACAGTTGGGCCACCACACCACCCAGCTGTGCCGCGCCCTCTTCAGCACGCGGCCAGGTGTAGCTGGGAGACGAGAGAATGGAAACCACCTTCCGCTCCGACACACTGATTGGTGCAGGAGCGTCACTGGTGTTGGTCGGGGTCCAGTCCTCCATGGGACTACGTTTTTTATGACTTTATGTGAAACGTGCACATTCAAATGTTTGTATTCAAGACTTTTGTCAAGTTGTGGATAGACTGTCGACGAGACAGTGGGTCAGTGTCATCTCAAATGTTCATCAGTGTTAATCAATTGCATTTGTATTTTATGTAAAGCTTCAAGTGGATACAGCATGCAACATATTCCTGGAAGCCACGTCTAGTGTGTACTGGAACATCATGACAAACCAGACCCATAATGACAAACAACTTTTTTTTCCTATCCAACTACTTCCTCAATACCATGACTGCGCAGTTAAGTTGACAATGTGACACTGTCATTGTGACAGTGTCACAACTGACCAGAGTGCGAGAGAGATAGCATTCATATTATCATATTATATATATATACAGTATATACAGACCACTATATATATATATATATATATATATATATATATATATATATATATATATATATATATATTCACAAGCCTGCATTACAAGTTAACATAGGTATTGCCGCAATGGCAACTGCATGTGATTTGGAAACAAGTGCGTTGAAATTCCAGCGTCACTTACTCGCAGCCCACCGGCATGCGTATGTAGGCCAGCCACAGATAAGTTCCTCAAAATCACATGATTGAAATTAAACATAATTATTTGTTATTGCTAGATCCACTTCCCAGTTCCCCGGAGCTCTGCTACCTATCCCAGAAAGATGTAAACTTTTTCTTCTTAGCCCAGCCTGCTAGGAAACCCCATAACAAACACAAAGGGGAAAACCTGAAACTGTGTTACACAGAAAAAACGATCACAATGCAGCCAAGATCAAATGAAAACAATGGGAATGAATTCATACAAAGTAGTGTTTTTTTTGTAATTGTGTAATTAGATACATATGTGCACTGGCTTGAAATATGGAAGCAGGGTTCAAGTGACTCAATACATATAAAAATACTAAATAATAACCGCAGATAATGTTTATATGCTGAATTCCCGGCACTGCCCAGGTGGAGAGCCCCTTAGCAGTCACTCTCGGTTCGGGATGTGTTTAGCCTATGAGATTTACAATGTTTTTTTTCCCAAGAAAAACAGTTCTGTACAGTTTTACTTATTCAGCTGGTATGATATTTGACAACAGTTTAGTTCAGTGTAATTAAGTTATATTTTTATTTTAAAAACTCGGAAGAACAAGAGAAAGGTCATGGGTAAAAGATGTTGTATATTTTCTCTCCAAACATACAAGAACGAGGCTATTATTCCCATGGTGCAGTTAAACTCTACCAAACAACAAACACAGATATTATTATTATTATTATTATTATTATTATTATTATGGGGCCAAGCACCCTCTTGTAATTGCGAGTTTTATTATTATTCTGCCAAAAACACCTGCTCAGCCAAAACCGCCCAGTCGCTTTTTATGAAACTCTCCTAGAGGGTGACTAAAGATGACAATAACATGTACATGTTTTGGCCCAATGGTGGCGCTATAGCAAACTTTGAACAAGCATATCTCCTGACCCATTTGCCCTACAGTCATGAAACTGTGTACACATAGGTATCTCCTGGTGATGAATACATTTGCCTGAAGAACTCATAACTTCCGCCTGAAAAAATGTTCTGCCATTTTTAATTTTTTGAAAAACATTAAAATCCCTGAGGATCCTAGGTTTTTAGACTTGGGTGCACATCCTTTGGTACATGCCATCTGCAGACCAATATCTTTCATTTGATGATGAACAAAAGTCTGCACAGTAAAAAACAAAGCCACGAGGAGCCAATGAAAATGGAAAGGGTGTGGTTTAAAAAGACGTATATACATAATTGCTTATATTGACATCAAGATGGACTCTGATGACTTTGAGTCCAATATAAAAGTTGTTCAGGACAAAATTCTGAACAAGATGACGCCACGATTGTGTCAATCGGGGCGTGGCATCACAATGGGCGTGGCTTGTGACAAGGATGACCACAGTTTCTTGCCCGAATGACCGATTTGAGCGGAACCAGTTTTGGGGCATTTGGGGGAGAAGGTTGTAATTGCTTAAGTAAGATGAAGTTGTTGGACTGAACAATATGGCCGGTATTGGTCCAATCTGATTTAAAGAGCCAAAAGGCGGGGTTATCTTGGGCCAATCTTCATCAAACATAGGTCATTGAAACTTACGGTCATGAAACTTTGTATGTGGATGTAAGAACCTCAGGTCGTATCACCAGACCTTCAGTCCGGTGATACGACCTGAGGTTCTTACATCATTATCAACCCTATAAAAGCAAAGAGGGTTGTAATGGTCTGCATTAGGCTTGGCCCCGGATAAACGCTATTTGCAGCTTTAATTATTATTATATTTCTTTTTTTTCCTTTTTAATTATTATTTGTATTATTATTATTATTATTATTATTATTATTATTATTATTATTATTATTATTAGTAGTAGTAGTAGTAGTAGTAGCAGTAGTAGTAGGAGTAGTAGTAGTAGTAGTAGTAGTAGTAGTAGTAGTAGTAGTAGTAGGAGTAGTAGTAGTAGTAGGAGTAGTAGTAGTAGTAGTAATAGTAGAAGAAGAAGGGTAACACTTTACTTGAAGGCGGGTGAATAAGACTGTCATGATGCTGTCATAATCATGACATGACACCTGTCATGACACTTTATGAACGCTTATGACAGTCGTCATTAAGTGTCATTCGGTAAATTATGTGGAATTATGTGGAATGTTTAATTCCAAGTTGACATTGTTTGAGATGTCTTTGCTATGACAACTTGACATAGACCAAAACAACATAACCTGTCATAAACATGACATAGAAGACCTTATTATCAAACTTTGAAAACCCAAAACAAAGAATGTGCGTACTGCAGCATACTGTATGTATACTGTATGTGAACCCTCTGTTTGAGGAGTTATAACAGTAATGTGTGTGTTTTGTGTGAGTATTTTTCTCACAAATTGTTTTGTGTTCAAATACAATACATTTGAAAGTATCTCTTCTTCAAGAAGTAAAATAATGTCTTGACTTATCTGTTGCTTTTAAGGCATTTAAATGATTTGACCGTGAAATTACACTAAATGACACCTTAATGAAATGTTCAAAGTGTTCCACTTTACTTGAAGTCAAGGAAAACATTCACGACACTGTTATAAACTGACATGACATGTAATTACACTTAATGACACCTTAATGTCATATCACTAGGAAGAACCAACAAAATGACAAGATTCCACACTACAATGTCAAAGCTATCAATATATGACTGAGTTTCAATATATAATATATTAATATATGAATGAGTTTAATGTCACGTTAAGACGTAAAGCTAAATAGATTTTCAAAGTTTGATAATAAGGTCTTCTATGTCATGTTTATGACAGGTTATGTTGTTTTGGTCTATGTCAAGTTGTCATAACAAAGACATCTCAAACAACGTCAACTTGGAATTAAAAGTGACATAATTTACCGAATGACACTTAATGACGACTGTCATAAGCGTTCATAAAGTGTCATGACATGTGTCATGTCATGATTATGACAGCATCATGACAGTCTTATTCACCCGCCTTCAAGTAAAGTGTTACCAGAAGAAGTAGTGGTAGTATAACAGTTTTAGTAGTAGCAGCGGTATAGCAGTAGTAGGCCTAGTAGTAGCACTGATACTATATATGAATTATTATCAAGAAATTCTGTTTAACTTGCAGAGCGAGAGAGAGAGCGAGAGGGAGACCACAGGATTACATAGAACAACACCTGTGACTGAGCATTACTAATAGTAGTTAGGAAAGATGATTTACTTATGAGGAAGTGGAAAGTCATGGGTGATTAACAAGGAAGGCCATGGCTCTACCAACGAAATGTTCTTTTACATGAAAGACATGCCACCTATCGTCTAAACCAGATATGTGACAGCTCTCAGAACACATAGCGATAGCTGTGAAAAGCCATATTTAGAAACATTTAAAAACAGGAAGTGAAATACTCAGAACTCTTTATATTGGCCATATGATAAGACAAACAACACCTTGACTTTTGGTTAAAGTTGTTAACTTTCACACTAAAGTTGAACATCCTGGCCAATAGTTTGCATTAACTTCATGCACAGCATTGGCCCATTTTGTATTTTCATATGTTTTGCAAGATACATGCCATAAAGGATTTCACATTTTGATCACAGGCTAATATTTTTATACATGCATTTAAAAAACTAAACAAGATTGTATTGAAAAGGTAGATGATTTTTTTTAGATGTTTTTGTATGTATTCTGACCCCCACCCTCTTCAGCTATATACGCACAATTCACAGCAACACTGTCATTTCCTGACACCACAAAATCATAGCGTTGCCTAATATAGGCCTATCATATTTCTAAAAAAAATGTTTTTTTTTATCAAAACACATTCTGATTTTAGAAGGAAGTACATATTTCCTTGCAACCTTCACCCCTAAAAAAGCTTTACAGGAACCATGATCTTGAAAGGTCTTCTGAGTCAACCAGCTGCTTCCCATAATGCAGCAGTTTCCAAAGCAGCACTCGTCTTAGAGTGTACTGTAATAATATAATAACACCCCCACGCACAGGAACATTAGCAATGTCTAGTGTGGATTATTCATTTAATTTTCATGAATTCACTTTCAATTCCATGCTGGAGAAGTACTAGTCATTACTACTAAAAACTAAAATGTACCCTGCTCATGCATAGGAATACACACACACACACACACACACACACACACACACACACACACACACACACACACACACACACACACACACACGCACACACATGCACACATGCACAGATGCACAGATGCAAACACACACACACACACACACACACACACACACACACACACACACACACACACACACACACACACACACTCATGTTTACTAGCCCTTGTTACTGCTCCAAAGTGGCCCATTCATTTAAAGTTCTTAAAAAAAAAAATCCTCCTCATTTAGCCTCAATCACAACCGGCTGGGAGAATCACAACCGTTTCAGAGGGTCCTGTTAATGTCTTTGATGGCCTTAAATGAACTACTGTGTGTGTGTGTGTGTGTGGGGGGGGGGGGGATTGTCCTATATACAAATGACTGCCTGTGTGTGGTAAGGATAGCTGACACTGTGTTGTGCGTTCACAGTCCTCTACTTTTTTTTTTTTTTTACCAATCATCCTCCTGGAGTCCCGGCCCTTCGTCAGGGGCCGCCCCTCTTCCTCGCAGGCCCAAGGAGGCCCCTTGTGTGGGGAATGAGGACATGGCTCACAGCGATGATGCAAGAGGCTTTCTGGAAGCCAACAGAATGCCATGTACTAACTCCCCCCCCCCCCCCCCCCGCCCTTCCCCCCTATTGTAGGGGTTTGTCGGAATGACAACACCTGACTCACCTCTGTGGACACACAGCTGGCATGTGCAGAAACGCATTAGGCTTGTCATCGCCTTGGCAACCCATCCACCCCCCCCCCCCACCCCACCCCAACATCACCAAATCCACTTGGCTCACCGAGTTAGGGTTTGTTTCATTAAAGTGACATTAAAATAAAGTAACACACAAACAAAACTAAACTACACTTGTAGTGTAACTTTAACATTTTTGTATATCTCATAGTGTTTCGAATTTGGGGCTGAAACGGGGAAACACTTACACTTTAAGCTGAGTTGGGGAAGGAGCGGCCCTATAGTCTAGGCTGCTTCCTGGGCATTAACTCATAGATTAGTTCCAAAAAGTTGGGATGGTAATGCATGACAATGCCTCCCCACCCAGGGCTATTTGCTTTTTATGACCAGAAACACGTTGTTATCATCGCTGAGTCACAACATGAGCACAGCACCAGTCAGGCTCAAGGCGCCCATATGTGTCTAGCGAGTTTCAACCAAGATCTCCAGCTCTCCGTCTCTAATCCTCTCTCTCTCCCCCCTCTCTCTCTCTTTCTCTCTCTTTCTCCCCTCTCTCTCTCAGTCTCTCTCTCTGTGTCTCTCTCTCTGCTCTCTCTCTCTCTCTGTATCTCTCTCTCTCCCCCCTCTCTCTCTCTCTCTCTCTCTCTCTCTCTCTCGCCTTGAATGAATCTTTTTATTTATTCATACCACATTAACAAAGTAAATAACGGAATAATAAAAAAAGAAAAGAAACGCCTGTTGCATGTTTGCAGTAATAATAATATTATTAGTAATAATAATAATGAGGTTATTATTATAATAATAATAATAATTAAAAAATAAAATTGCAGTCGCCCTCTATAGGAGGAGAAGTAAGCCCAGGCCTAATTATCTTTTCAATCAATTAATGCTCGATAAATGGCCCATGGGGGATCAACTTTGATTACATATACATCAACTCCACGCAACAAATTAATAAACTGCTGGGCCAAATTATATTCAAATGGCCCACAGTGGCCATTTATCCATGTTGGTTTTAACGCTTATTTCCTGTAACCTCAACGTCAGCTGCGTCAGGGCCCGCTGAGCCGCGCGTGTCCTCCGCGTTATTCCCGTTCAAAATGTCTATGGCAACACATAAATATTAACAAAAGGGAAGTAATTGCTCTGAACTCAGGGAGGGAGGGGGGAGGAGAGAGAGAGAGAGGGAGGGGGGGGGAGACTTCGCTTACCAGAAATTCCTAAAAAAAAAAAAAAAACCTGTGTGTGTGTGTGTGTGTGTGCGTTGCGTGTGTGTGTGTGCGCCAAGAGACAACCCTTTCTTGGAAGCCAGGGGGGCGGAGCCATGAGAGGGCGGAGCTATGAGGGGGCGTGGCCATGAGGTCGGTACAGCCGGCTGCTCGCGCCTCTCTCCTATATAGACGTAGCGGTGCGAGCGGCGACGCACAGCGAGGACGTAGCGCGTCTTTAAGTGGATATACCGTAACGACATTACAGTCCATAGAGAAAAGACAAGCAAGCAAGCAAGAGGTGAGAGTTCAGTTTCTTCTATTTTATTTTCCTTGGTCTTTTTGCTCGTTTTGTTTCCCGTTTTGTTTTTCGTCTGCATAAAACTTTTTTTTTTTCTTTCTTTCTTTCTTTTCTTTTTTTTAAAGTGGCTTTTCTTTTCATAATAAGGTTATTATTATAGCTGGGGATACTTGTTATACTGGGGGGACTTTAGTTTGTCTGAAGGTGTAATGGAGTGTATGTGTGTGTGTGTGTGTGTGGGGGGGGGGTGGCTGTGTAGCGTATGCAAATTGCGCAACACGGATTACGACGTCTTTACTGGAAGTGCGGCCTGTAGTCACTGATGACAGATCAGCGTTTGACCAATTAACTGGAAATGCTCAGTTTCTGTAGTCAGCTGGGAAAAGTTCTGCAATCATCAACTGTTTCCATATACCTGCTTTTATATATATATATTACTTTATGTAGCCTATGGGCTTTTAAATCCCAGTCTATTTGTTTTTGTATTATTAAGGAAAGCCAGTTATACGAGTGTTATTAGTGTCATATGTGTAGCCTATTAAATTAATGTTGGCCAACAAAATGCATTGCTTTTTTTTTTAACATATCATGCTCTCTTTCCTTCCCCTCCCAGGTATTTCTGTATCCCGTCACCACAAACAAGACCTTGGCATTTCCCCCCCCGACGCCCCCGCTTGGAAATTTCGGATACCTCTGGTCGACCCGAATTGTGATCTACTCCCTCCCTGTTTGTTTTCTTTCTTGTATCCTTGCGGTGCCCAGAGAGAGAGAGAAGTGAGAGTGTGCTCCCCAGGCCAGTCTAAAAGCGCGGGTACAGAGCCATGGTAACTTACAGCAAGTTAAACTCAGCAATGAGCAGCGGCCCCTTAGACTCCGCCATGAGGCTGCCCCAGCGGTACAAGACCTTCAGCTGCAAGGTGCAGTACCAGCTGGTGTTCTCCACCGTCCGCAAGCTCCAGGAGTGCGGCTTCTACTGGGGCGCCATCACCGGCAAGGAGGCCAACGCGCTGCTCTCCTCCGAGTCCGTGGGCACCTTCCTGGTGCGCGACAGCTCGGACAACCGCCACTTCTTCACGCTCAGCGTCCGCACGGCGCTGGACACCAAGAACCTGCGCATCCAGTGCGACGCCGGCTCCTTCTTCCTGCAGACGGACGCCAAGAGCGCGCACGCCGTGCCCCACTTTGACTGCGTGCTCCAGCTGGTGCACTACTACATGTCCCAGGGGAAAGGGGCGGCCGTGGGGAACGCGCGCTGCTGCGGCGGCGGCGGCGGCGGCGGCGGAAGCGGGAACAGCTACTACATCTACTCTGGCGCCGGCGTGAAGATCCCCCTGGAGCTCATCAAGCCCCTCTCCTCCACGCTGTCCAGCCTCCAGCACCTGTGCAGGAAGACGGTCAACGGGCACCTGGACATATCGTCCAGGAGCGACCAGCTCCCGCATACCCTTAAGGAGTTCCTCCAGGAGTACGACGCCCCTATCTAGAGGGGCGGCCGGCAGCAGTGGGGTTTGGCGGGGGGGGCGGGGCCATCGGCGCCCATGGCCCCCCCCCCCCCCTATGAATCTTGAGGAAGAACTCTATGGTCGCAAAACAGGAAGCTGCGGCGAAGCTTCACGAGACGCGCTCAAGCGGTCACATGACCCCGGGCCAGCGGTTTGCGACGGACACACGCGAGTGGAGGAAGGGTCAGGTCAAAGTGCGCGATGTGTGCGCTTTGACGACCATGGCTGGGGGGGGGGGGGGCAATTAAGACGTTGCCAAGGACGACAGCGGTGGATTATGTCCATGGATACCAAACCAAACCCCAACCCCTACCAGCCAACCCTTACTTCCAGGATGAGCTGAGAGATCGGAGGCTCTTGAAACACACAATATGAAGAAAGAAAGAAAGAAAGAAAGAAAGAAAGAAAGAAAGAAAGAAAGAAAGAAAGAAAGAAAGAAAGAAAGAAAGAAAGAAAGAAAGAAAGAAAGAAAAAACATGCTGCTATAGACTGCTATGACAAAAAGAAACCAGAGAACAACAGCATCCTTGTGCCAGTTGCTATATCTGACATCACTTCCTGTAAACTCGTTGCTCATTGTCAGTCGTCTGGGCTCCGGTGACACATGGGTTCCCTCTGCTGCTGCTAACCACGGTAACCATGGTGATGTGGGACGGACGGACGTGCACAGCCCCAAAATGTTGGCGTGCGCTCTATGGAACTGGACTGGCTATTATGACTGGACTGGCCTGTTTGTATTGGCCACGTACGAGAGTAGTAATGGACATGGGCCTAAACGGCCGAGAATTGAAACATTACCTCTGATTCAGAAGTTACTCACAGACCAGACATACCCCAGCGCTCTCCCTCGAAAGGGGAAGAGGGGGGTAAACACATGTTGGACAAAGATAATACAGAGAAAACTGAGTCGTGGACACACGTCTCTTTTGTCTCTCTCGCCCTAAGAGAAAGAAAGATGTGTTTGTGATATGTTTATTTATCGGTTTTGTTTTCAAGCCAAACTTGCCTCAAATATCAAATAACAGTTTGTTCATACAACAGCATCGCCGTTTCTGAGTGGTGTATATATATAATAGACTTGTTATGCCTTAAACATTTTGCATACAATGTGAATGTATACATATTTGAATCTTTCCCCTCTAAGATGGAGGAGAATTGGGTTCACTCATTGACTCTCAAGGCAACACTATGTTTACATTATTATAGATGAAATGTAAAATCTGTTTTTGTCTTGTCTTTTATAAAGACAGAAAAGCCGCATGGCTGTGGTTGATGGAAGGTTGGTCAAATCAAGCAGACTTATACGACTTTGCACATATTTATATTTCTACGAACATTTCAATAATTTATAATAAAGAGCAATATTTTTGTATTTAAACAAGTTCATGTGTGCATTACTTTTTCTGAATGAATGACTTTGCGATGAAAGACGCTAAGATCTCATCTCCCTACTGATTTCTGATTTTCTTCTTAGTCAGAGCATAGCACTAGCATTCAACCTCAAATCTCACCAAACATAACACAAGTAGACCATATGTTACAGTACAAATGGCAGAACCCTGTGTGTGTGTGTGTATGTGTGTATGTGTGTGTGTGTGTGTGTGTGTATGTGGTTATTTATACACACTACATCAGCCTCGGGAAACACTTTATAGAGACAAACGCAGAGCTGTCTCAGTCTGTCTCGCTCCACTACCCAGTATGATCCAGTAAAAGGCAAGCGGGTTTGTTCACGGCACACCGCTGAGGCTCAGGCTGAACGGGAACCTGCAATAACCTGCACATCCAACACTGTTACGGGAAAGAGCTCCTAGTCTGCCCTGCTGCTACTTATACCTTCCCTCCCACCGCCACTTAAACGTTTCACGCACACACACACACACACACACACACACACACACACACACACACGCACACGCACACGCACACGCACACGCACACACACACACACACACACACTCACACACACACGGGGGGGGGAGAAGAGAGGGAAGAGAGCTGGCGGACCTGTGTAGTTACTATGTAAAGTTTATTAGTCTCATTTCATGTGTGGATTGGATTGGATTAAGTCTGAAGAATTGGTAATGCTATTGCTATAGTGGCTGGCAGGGGAACATACGTCAACGTATTCACCTCTCTGTGATACTGGATTGGAATAGAGTAGGTTGGAAATGGCTCAGAAATTAAATAATATTGACACATCCTTTAAATAAAAAAATTAAAAAAGATATATATATCTCCTTTTTTTATTTATTAATTATTTAATTATTATTGCGTTACATTACTTTTTCAAGTGTGTCGTTATTTGCATTAGGACATGTCTAATTCTGATTCTCAGTAAAAAGAAATACTGATGAAAATGGATAGCAGGAGAGGTTGCATTGGAAGGAGTCCCGCATGGCACAATAACAGTGGCGAGTTCTGAGGAAATTCTCATGTATTGAGACACGCAGTTCCAGGAAATACGCATGCCAAGGAGTGCTTACTCTTTTTAAAACAGAAAGACAACACGATTGCACAGGACAATGTTGTCAAGATAACAATGTTTATTATTACATTTAATATATAAACATTTTTGTGCACAACCTCTAATGTTATTTTGGGTGTTGTTCTATTGTGTGTGTGTGTGTGTGTGGGTGGGTGCATGCCTGCATACATGATTGCATAATTCACTTTAATGGCCTAATGTTCCAGCCAAGCTTTTCATGGGAACTGTAAAATACCCAGGAACTTATTTGTAAGTCTGCGGTACCTGATGATTAAGTATTTGAATATGAATAGATAAGAAGAGATATGAATAGATATGGATAGATCAAAACATAAACCGCTGATGTGGCAGTTTACCCCTGCCACACACCACATTTGTGGCTTTTGCTGGGGCGCTCTGACACGGGTAGATGTTGTAGATGTTGGTTAAATATGCATTTATTAGAGATGGCATGATAGTATACATGCTACAATGACAGTGTCTCCCTCTCTCGCTCTCGCTCTCTCTCTCTCTCTCTCTCTCTCTCTCTCTCTCTCTCTCTCTCTCTCTCTCTCTCATGTGTATGTTGATAGCTGGTTTATCTTGGGTGGCATGATTGCTCATGCAACCCAGGTGTGCAGCCAGGCTGTGAACCACACACACACACACACTCAGTACACAGCTTATTATGCGGATTCCTTGTAGTCTGACATTGTCGCATTGATTTTCGAAGAAATTAAAAAAACAACATATATAATACCACGAAGAAAAGCGATCCAGAATTCACAATGAATAATTACGAACCACCGCCACCTTACATCCTTGAAATCTTCACATAACCAGGTCAGAGGTTATACTGACTAGGTTAAGGTTTCAGCTTAACTAGGTTAAGCTGCAGGCTTCCCAGCTCTTCTCATGACCACGGAAAGTTGAAAGTTGTGTGTTTTTCGTACAATAAAACTGTAACACATGAGGCAGCAGAGAAGAGCATTGGCCTGTACCCCCCCCCCCCCCCCCCCCCCCACCCCCCTTGGGACAGCTGCCATCAAGGCCTGTTAGTGGGAGGCATGGTTTGGGGACTTCTCTAGAACCTATTTCCTGGTTGGCTTTACTGTCATTTATTTTTCCTTTTCCTTTTTTTTTTTTTTGTCTCCTTTTTGTTTACAATTCCACAACTTCGGTTGCCATGGCGCAGGCTAGTCAATGAGCTCCATGTGCCAGATGTACAAGCCAAGCAGCGAGGCTCAGTGCGTCATTGCGGGCCCTGTGAAACCCCCCCCCCCCCCTCGCCTTTCATAGTCTCTTCTCTGGGCAAACTCCTCCTGTCCAAACTCCTCCTGTCCAAACTCCTCCTGCCCCCCCGGCCCCACCGCTGCCCCCCCCCCCCCCCCCCACTTTGGGCCACAGGGATTCAGTGTTGACTCTACACACCCTATTTTCATCCTGTGCACGCATCTTCACATGCACTTTCAATACTCACAAGCACTTTTTGATTTTTTTATACGGCTGTTGGTTCTTCAGAGTCTGATGTCCGGGGACTTTCCAGTCATTGGGGAAAAGACAGGAATTAATCATGCGTGCAAAATGTAATAGTTGCTTTGAAATACAGGCCCTGCATTCTCTGTGTTGCTGCGACCGAGCCGTTTCAACTGGGCTGTGGCTGTTATTGTGAAACAAAGTGAAATAACTGTGTTTCAAAATAAGATGAGATATTTAAGCACCTGGTGGTTTCAATAAACTTAAAGTATTTGGAATCGGAGCGGTCTTTGGACTCGTTGGAAATGAGGAGCAGAATGCACACATGCATTCACTCAATATGGCATATGAGGAGGTCAAAATTCATCATGACAAAAGCACACGGTTGCAGAAAATACTTCAATTACAGCCTTGACATTGTGTTGGGGTGAAACGGCTCACTTTTATGTGTTGACCAACCAACATAATCTGTGTGATACAGTCGGTATGAAATGCCATTCCACCCGGCAGTGAATTAAAAGGCATCTTCTAATCCGTTGTTGAACAAATAGGCCTACAGGAATAGCCCCGACCAATTCATTGCTTTGTGTGTTGAGGGCTGAACTGCAAAATGCATTCCACTTCTAGGAAAAAAAAGCTGTAAAGAGTATTACCGTACAGGATATCTGTTATCTCAATGACTTTGACAGTGAATTAAATAAATAACACCAGGAGAAAAATATATTTCAAAAATGTTCAAAAAAGATTTATAGATTATTTTCTATTGTATTCATGCATCAATAAAAATCATGAACAAAAATAACATAGGCCTACAACACTCAGTGGTAGACCGGGAAGGCAAGGATTCATGTCAGTATGAAATGTAATGTAAACAATGTCTATTGGCGAGGCTTACCAGCTGTATAACTTTGCCAGGAAATAACAACTGACTTATTACAGTGACAAACATCCTGAGATATTAATAGGTGCAATGTGTCTAAAAGGTGGCTAATGTGATATCACCATATCATTATTTCAAAAGGCCAGTGTTAGCACAGCGCTATAGCAACGACGGAAACACTTTCAAGCTTGGCCATGACAGCACAGTTTGTGAATCCTTCTGTCTGGAATTATGTGTATGTGTGTGTGTATGCGTGTGTGTGTAATGTATATGTGTGTGAACAGCATGCCAGAGGCCATTCTTGTCCCTAGAATGGGGTGTGTCCATGTGGTGTCAGGGATTTCGTCTGACGTGTTGTGACGCATTGAAGGCGTGTTAACTGGAGCAACGCTTTTTTAGCTACGCTAAAAACGCTATGCTGGTTTGTTGGGTTTCATTGTTATCACCATGGAGACAGCAACAATAGCACACACACCCACTGGGAAGCTCTCTGGTTCTACCCCCAATGAAAAAAAAGGTAATGTATTGCTTTCATTTTTGTTGCTGATGTGTGTTATGACTTCACTGACGCACATGTTTAGACGAAAAAATGACAAGGTGAAACTAATGTAACCACACACACACACACACACACACACTATCACATTATAGGAGGCTCAACATTCATTTACTTATGTTGTAAACTTTCCCATCACACTTGTAGGACATATTTCCATAACTTACTTTCCATACGGTCTTCCCTTGAAAAAACGCATGGAGCGGTGGTGGTTGAGAGGTGGTGATTAATCAACAGGATAATACAATAGCGTGTGCTGAGAGGCAGCTGACGCACACACACACACTGCCCTTATAAGGGGTGGTGCTGTATTATGACATGGGTTGTTTTGGCACACACATTTTTGACACACATTTTGACACATATTTTGGCACACATTTTGGCCTGCACTTGAGCACCTGAATTTAGGCATGCACCTTACGTCACAAGATACATTTAGACACACTGTGTGTGTGTGTGTGTGTGTGTTTAAATAAAATGTGTTGCATGGAAAACAAAATTGGTTTCTGAAATGTTTTCGTTTTGGACAGCGTGACATGCAAACACATACTACACATACTAACATGGTGGTGGGGATGAGCCAAATCCACCTATTCACCTACCAATGAATGAGGTACTGTGACTTAAATCCTGCAACTAATAGCTCACTTACATATTCATATTGGGCACCATCCATGAGGAAATGTTCAAAAGAGAAGATGACATGTTTTGCCAGAGGTTCATATTTAATTGTCCCCCAAAAAAACTAAACATGACATTGGTTTGTTGTGGCCTTAAGGTTAAGCAACACCCATGCCCTTTAGCAGATTGATGCATAATTAGTGTGGTTTGAGATACCGGCACCAAACAGAACCAAGAGGTTCACTCTGATGAACCAGTTCTATGGTATTTGTTACCTAGAGTCAGGATACGTGCTCGCTACTGAGCACATCCCTGAGCCACGAACGATGAAATTATATTTTACAATAAAGTGCATTTTAACCGTGTCTGCCTCTTATATTATAATAGTTGAAAGTCATAACCCTTAACCACAGATGTCCATCATTCAAGATTTGTATGCTGTTGTTTTTTTAAATCCAAAGGCACAATATAGCCACAAACGAAAAGCCACGTGGCATTCAGAGTTCACATAGCTCATTCAGTATCTCCCTTAATACCACACATTTCTTAACGAAGGTGAAATGTGATTTTATCCATCAGGAGGTGATGGGGATGTGCATAACTCACTTGAAGGCTCCAGCCAGCTGTGTGCTAGGCCATTCCAGGCTTCCTACGAGGGGGAATGGAAACATTATTATTACTATGATATTATAGGCTTGCTACAGTGGATAAGTTATCATCATAAAAATATGAAATAAAAAAATCAGCTGTAGAGGCAGTTAGGTTGATTACAATTAGCTGTAAGGTGCACAGTATAAAGTACAGGATTGTAATAGGAATTAAAAAGAGATACAAAAAGACATAAGAAGGCAAATATACAGAAAATATATCTATATACACAATAGGAGTAGAATTGTAAATATAAGAAATGTAAATATTATAGACAGTAGAGGAAGACACAGACCGTTGGTCTTATTAGTTGACAAGGTCAACTAATAAGAAAAGCCTAAATAGATTAATAATATGGGAAATGTCCTGGTATGAAAGAGGCCAAGATCCAGTCTGCTGCTTACATCGACCCAGTGACACTAGCTTACTAGCTTAACTCTATATTACGCAATTTCAAGAACCAACTACCAGAAATATCAGTGTTGTGGAACATATTAGTCATCATAGCAACATTCACATATTTCCCTTTAATAATACGGTTTGTTTATGTGGGGGCGGAGTGGCTTTCCTTGACACGAGGGCCTTCGGGAAGGTCCTCACTTGTAGGCCTATAACAACACTGTCTGTTACATCAGTTGGCAACCTTTAACAAACAAAACGAAGATCCAGGGGCTGAACCGTCACAACATCGTACCTGCATTTACACTGCGATGTAGGCCTAACCATGGCCTTTTTCTGTGACAGCGCGGAGACCTCCGCTGACAACGCCCAGCCTGCTCTCTCTCACGTCAGTGGAAACCACATGACACACAGCTTCAGAAACAGCTTCTGCTGCTTCCATGGAAACACTGGGCAATAAGCAGGAAACACTCTCGATATTGTACACACTGTGCTGCCGACAGGGCTTGCACGGGCAGCGCACACACACACACACACACACACACCCACTGTGTTTGAATTGGCTCACTTTGTGCCCTCATTCCCTAATCCCTATAGTGAACACTATATTGTACAATATTTAGGGAACAAGAGTAGGGGGAATTCAGACATTAATTATGTGCCAGAAATCTATCGGCTTGATGTGTATTGGTCTGCACATACACAAATATCCGCAAAGTGCCACACAGCTAGGCTACAGTACCTGTAAACACCCCTTTTGCCAGTTGCAGCATGAAGGCCTGCAGTCCTACCAGAGGTTAGCGGCGCGTCGCTGGCCCTCTGTGGAGGTTCACCTCAACTAATCACTAATTGGTCGAGTGGGGAACAAGCAAAGTGTTTTGTTTGCGACAGCCAGACACGAGAACAAAATGAATGCACCCAGCGAAGTTAGTTGCGATACAGCGACCGCTTTTATGCAGTAGCCGTAGGCCTGCAGTTCAATGATTTTTCATCATCTTTTGGATCACATGGATGTAGGCCTATTGCTTTTTCAAGATCTTGTCAATGGAGCAGACTGCCTCGCGGGATTTGCCTATCAGTTCATGTACATTTGGAGTCGGAAATGCCATACCACCCCCTCATGTACACGTTAACGTGACGTGGACGTATAAAGGCAGGCGGCTGTCCGGAGATCTGCATCGCGTCTCTGCGTCCCGACGTGGACCTGTGCAGAAGTGCTGTACGTAGAACTGTAAATCCAGCTTTACATGTCACCCCATGACAGCTCATTTTCCTCAATAATCAGAATGTACAGAAAACAATGACAATGGTCATGTCATTAAGGGGTTCTTCCCCTTTCCATTTGTTTGTTACCACTATAAACACAAATGTGAATAAGAAACACTGCAAAGTGTAGCGCCGAAAATAAATAAACACACACTATTTGCTATGATGAAGTTCTGAAGTGTAAACAACACCAACATCATTTATTCAGACTATATTTGGAAATCGACGAGCCCTTAAAGAACTCATAATCCCAACATTTTTTAATCCGAAGCCAACTGAAAATGGTAAATAAGCATTTTTTCACATCGTCATTTCCGATGAAGAAAAACAGGACGGTCTGCGGCACGTGGAAAATACTCGTAATCACATTCGAACTGCACTGACTCACTCCACGCACCCAGACCCAACGCTGTCCAGTGGAAGGCCCCCGACGGGTTGCTTAGCAACAAACCGAGAAGAGGAACACAGAGGACAGGAGTGGAACTTGGAGATGATGTGCTGAATACCATTTCCATCCACGTCCAGTCACTGTCGAGAGAAAGCACATCACGGGGAAAGGGAGGACAGGACACGCGTGCGCAAGCAGACGGCGAATTTCACTCATTGACTCATTTGCTTAATATATGGGAAATCAGAAATGAGGAAACTCTGCAGACAATTCATCCTCCCTTTCTTCCTGTTTCCCTGTATATATGAGCTGTTTTCCTCCACTCTGACACATTTCCAAGTAAAGGCAGAACGGGGTCATCATTATTGTTATTATTTCTCATTTGATCTATGTTATCACAGTGTTCATGCGATGATTTGACGTGATTTGACCGTGAGTTCCAGTTATAGAGAACAAAAGAGTTGGACTCTTGTGCAATTGGTGGAAGTCATGCAAGCACATGGGTGTCAACATATCTCCTCGGTGAAACTGCATCATTGTGGTGTGGTATATCCTCTTGACTAACGCTGACCGCAATTGATGAAGGTGCCGTACAGTAAGAGGAAGCCTTTACAGGTGCGTGCATGAATGTGCAAGGTATCACGCAATATGCTATATTGTGTCATCGATGAGTGTAAATGTAGCCGACAATGGCAGTGGCAGGACACACCTTCAAATAATCAATAGCAGTGTTCAATCAATATTAACACGGTGAACCTCTAATGCTTCAATTTTATTGAGATGAAAGCCCCAAATTTGATGCATGGGATCGGAAAATACGTAACTCCTTAAAATATGCCATTAACCTTCACTAATTCTAAAGATCCAGAGGCCTTTTATGAGAAAGCATCTGTCTGGCCTACAATGAGGTCATTTCCACGATTGAAGCATATTTCCTACATAAATATGCTATCTTCTCTGATGAATGACATAATGTTACAATCTCATTCCCATTAGTAAAATTACCTCTTTATGGGTGATGGTTTAATTGTTGAATAAATAAAGTCATGAGTCATGTCTGAGGTGTTGACAGCGTTTTGCAGTCAGTGTTTTATTTATTTAAAATTACACATGTATTTTGCTATCTCCCACACTGTCTCCATTCCAACCCATTATTGCTGACAAAAATGGCAGATATACAATTGTTACAGGCGCTTTGTACCAGACCCTGGTTCCCAATTCGGATGATGTCATTTTTATGGACAAGCTCTTCTCCTCCCTTCCAAAGCTGAATACGCATCATCTTATTTTTAGGGGTGGATTTAAACTGTGTTTTGAACCCTGTTCTGGGCCACTCAAGCCCCAAATCCTCAACCCCTTCCAAAATGTCCAGTTCTTAGTCGACCTTCATGGGGGAGAATGGGTGTGTGGACCCCTGGAGATTCTTAAACCCACTTTCAAAACTATTATTTTTTTCACATGTTTATCACTCTTTCTCCCGGATAGACATTTTTTTTTTATTGACAGAGCTCTCCTGGGCTCTGTCCAATCAGTTGACTATTTGGCTCTCTTAAAAACTGTTCTGCATGGAAAAAATATTTCTTATACATCTCACAAGAATAGTGATCAGAAAATAAGTTGCAAGGTCTCACCTACTCACTATTCTCAAGCTTGACACACAATATGCTACAGACCATTCTCCAGAGCTGTATAAAAAAAGTGATTACATTTACAGTCAGAGTTTAATCCACCAAAGCGGCAGGAAGCTTGCTTTGGCACTCCTGTTGAGTAAAAAAAAAAGGACAAAGACACAGAATGTGGACCATATCGGCCAATTTTTTGCTTAACACAAAAAGTAAAGTTATTGCTAAGATGATAGCCACAGATTATTTTGGGGGGTCGGACTGGCTTCATCAGAGGTCAGCACTAATTTTCATCTACACTTCTAGTTCTTCTCTCCCTTGTGAAGTCATTGTCTCCCTAGATGCAGAGAAGGCCTTTGACCGTGTAATATAATCGAACATGCAGATACCATACATTGGCATTTATTCATTAGTGTTTCTGAAGCCAGTGGTTGTAGGCAGGTCGTTTCAGCCCCTGCTTAATTTTTTTAATGGCCATGCGTCACCATCCACTATCCACCAGTGCAGAAAGACCTGTTTCCTCCCTACACAGTATATATACAGTTTTACAGAAATGTGGATTTCGTGACGTTTATTTAATTGATTAAGCTGCTCTACTCCTCTCCCTTGGCCTGTGTCACTACCAACTCTATACACTCCCAATACTTTCCACTACCTGGGGGACATGCCAGGGATGGCTGTTATACACTTCACCATAGCAATTGAACGGCTATCTACTGTATAGCGCTGAAGGCCTCATCCCATTTTCAAGGTATAACGTGCTATGGTGTTGAGCATAGGGTATCCCTTTATGCAGATGATCTTTTGCTCTATGTAACAAACCCAGTGTCTTCCATCCCCACAACTGAATCGATCCGAATGGTTTGTGGATCCTTTTCAGGTTACAAACTACATATACAGAAAAGTGAAGGTTTCCCAATCACTTCGGCTCAAAAAATCGAACAGTCTTCAATTCCATATCGGCTGTCTAAGGGTATCAAGGTCACCCACGCACTACCCTCCCTTTTTAAGGCCACCTTTGTCCCACTAGTAGCCAACATGAAGTCAGACTTTCAGTGTACAAAACGACTTATTAGGGAGTTTTATGGGTGAATGTTCAATTGTTGAATGAATAAAGCCATGAGTCATGTCTGAGGTATAGTTTTCATGTGACGAGATTATACGATGAATAACATATATGATGAACAGTTTCATGAACACTGTCATGGCATTGTTCACGTAGGTTGTGTGTCACGCAAGTTCATTCAAATGTGACAAAGTGGCATAGTGACCTTATTGTGAATGAGGAAAATAGCATGCAACATAGATACCTAGAAGAAAGAGAGAGGAGGGGCAGGAGAGAGAGAGAGAGAGAGAGAGAGTGACAGAGAAAGACAGAGAGTGACAGAGAGAGAGAGAGAGAGACACAGAGAGAGAGACAGAGAGAGAGAGAGGAAGGGAGGGGGATTACTCTCTTAGCAACAATTCAAGGAATTGATTCAAGTCTCTCAGAAGCATGAGTCATTGTGTAGCATATCAGGAAACCCAGATGTTTGTCGTAACCTGCTTGGCACTATAAGCAAAACCTCTCTCTCCCCCCCCAGTTCCTCTCTCTCTCGGCCTCTCACCATCAATTTAAATGTGTAATCCCGTCTTCTGTGTACGTGTGGACGGCCTCTTGCTACATAGTTTTAAGAAAGCTTCTCATCTGATTTGAAAATGACATTTGGTAACCCAGGCAGGATATTGACACATTTGTGCCTGGAACACAGCAAACACTTTACTGAGGGGCCAGCCAGGAAAACCCTCCCCTTTTGTTGGGGGCAAGCCGCTATTCATGAAGAGTCATCCTATTTCCAATAACACACGGACACGAAGGTACACTACTAAGCGCATTAACATCTTGGGGCATTAGGGGCACATATGATCATATAGTGGGTACACAGAGGCCAGACAGACAGGCACACAGATACACACTGACAGACACACACAGGCACACACACACACACACATGCACTCTCTCTTTCCTTCTCTCTCTCTCTCTCTCTCTCTGTCGCTTTATGTACTTCATCAATTAATAGCTATGTAGTAAGTATGCTTTACGGCAATCGTCAGTAGTTCCAACAAACCGAGATATGGCCCAACTTCCATTGTGGCTGAGTCACCGATCTGGTATCTGGGTATGTGCGTGTGTTAAGCCAGCAGAGACATTAGCCCTCCACGTGTGACGCCAGCCAGCCAGGGCTTTCAAGTCATCAAAATCCATTGACTTGTTCTACACAGTCATCTTAATTCTTGATAGAAGATATAGCCAGGAGGACCCAGTGGGCGGGTCAAAGGGGAAGGCTTGCTTTCTCCACCGTCGCAGTGTGGTGCACGCAAGGCCTGCGTCAACCCACTCAAGTGCAGCTAATCTGTCTATTTCCGTCCACGTGTCGCTGACATCAGCGGACCATGCGGGAATAAAAGCTCTGCACCTTTACTGGTTGCTCCCACTACCCTTTCCTCTGCTCTGTCTCCACCCACCGTGCTAGACAGTAAGTGCGAGACGGCCGTCTGCGTTGTGTTCAACTTCAGTCAGCCTTTCTTCGCTATGACAGGAAATCAGGCACCCCTCCACAACCCCCACCACCCACACACCCACCCAACCTGTCAACCACCAATGTCACTCGAAAGTGGAATTGTTAACATAGTCCCATGCAAATAAAGCTCTTTTGAATTGGGTGGTACTATGTGAAGACATTCTGAGATCACATGAGGTACTATTTTAAAGAGGAACCGGGTGACGCACTGACTGGAATCCATAGTGCTGTGCAATGGCTCATCACAAACAATACTAGCAGCCTAGATCAACATGAGGATACCATTGGCTCATTTGAGTATTCCCCCTATCTATAACGTCAATAGAAAGGAAATGTCAATGAATGACTAGTAAAAGTGTACATAATTTAATATATGGAATAAAAATAGGTAGAAAATACAAAGTAGAGCAATATGGGAGAGGGAGTGAGAGAGAGAGAGAGAGAGAGAGAGAGAGAGAGAGAGAGAGAGAGAGAGAGAGACAGAGACAGATAGAGAGAGTGAGAGAGACAGGGAGTTTTGGGAAATGAGAGTGAAACTTTGTATAATCATTACCATATCTGTTAACCGCTATAGTGGTGCAGGTTATCTGGTGTCTTTTGTTCCTTCTTCCTGGAAAGGTATCAGATAATCACTATTACTAAGCTAAGCACTTTTGAAACTTGGGTCAAAATGTATTTTGTCACACTAATCCAATGACTCTACACACCTTTGCAGTACTTTTTTTTTGTTTTCATAGCCTAAGGAAAGACCAATTTCAAAGTGAAATTAAATTCAATGTGGGCAAAATGTGTTTTCAATATGAGTTATTTAGGAAGCACAGAAAAGGTCAACTACATAAAGCCCTGTGTGGTCCTCCCACCTGTCTGTCTATGCAAACCTTTTCAATGTGCTGCTATCATTGAATGCCTGAATGCAGCCAACATTTCACCTGACCTACCTAAGACTGTCCAGCTTTTCAACGGAAACATTATTTGTGTCCTTTCACTACTGGGGAAAGTATAGAAAATGGCACTAAAAGGACTCCTCTGCTCTGAGAGTGCAGAAATACACATAAAAGAACATGCAGAGTGGCTCCCCCACTAACATACGTTGGCATTTATTCCATAGTGCTTCTGAAGCCAGTGGTTGTAGGCAGGTAATTTCAGCCCCTGCTTACATTTTTGAATGGCCATGCATCACCATCCACTATCCATCAGTGCCGAAAGACCTGTTTCCTCCCTACATGCGCTGAGCAAGTCTTATTATGTCTTCCTCCCTGTTGCTGTCCAAAACGAGGGCCTAATCCCAACTGCAATCACTTCCTCGTAGCAATCTTTTATCCCTTTCCGGGTAAAGTAGGTCACGCATGCGTCATCAGGTCGTCTATGAGCAGGGGAGAGGAAGGGAGGAATGGAGAAGAGAGGAGGGGAGTGGGAGGAGGAGGGAAGGGAGAGAGAGGAGAGGATAGAAGCAGGAAAAGTCCAGTGGAATGCAGATTTATGTATTTTTATTACATGAACAAAGCCCCCAGTGGAGCGGTATGTCATGGAGGAGAAACAGAGGATGACTTTGTGCTTTCTTTGGTGTATATTTCACTCACGATAAGGTCTGATATAACCCACTGTAAATGTCAAAAACGCTGATTTCTGGGAAAATGTGTCTCTGAGATGAACCACAGATTGTAGTGTGCGTATCAGTGATGCTAGATTTAGAGGAACACATCAAAGTCGTGACAGTGAGAGAGGACAGCTAATTGCTATGCTATGCAGGAGGTTTATTGGAAGCCGAGGCCGACATGGGAAGTGTGTGTCACTCATGGCGCCACAAGGCTATTAGCAGCACACAGCGCTAATGCTAACAGCATGTGCGACCGCTAAAGTCAGAGCCATCGGTCAGGAAACCAAAATGAAAAAGTATACAGTACTGTAGGTAGACTTAATTACTATCTGTAAGTGAATAGAAAATACGTTTGAGTCAAACGTATGTGGCTGAAATTAAAAAAAGAAGACACAAAAAAAGATACACAAAAGACGCATAGAGAGACAGAACAGACTATTCCTCGTCTCGGACCTGCAGAATGCAGGGCAGCTCCCTTTTATTTCACCAATGATAAAATGTAAAACCTGACCATATTGTTACAGTGGCAACCAGGTGCCGTATCATGCGGCGCCAGCCTGGGATCCTCGTATTTGTCTGAGTAAACAGGCAGCGCGGCGTGGTCTCCACCACGGCGCTGCCTGTGGCAGTCGGTCACGGCTGACGGGCGCGGGAGAGGTCACCACAGAGACAGGCCGTGACCAGAGCGAAGTCCGCTGGGACGGCTTTTTCAGACTCACATTTACACTACTGACTCATCCAGTCACTTCCAGTTAAGCAGCCGCACACACACACACACATACGCAGGCACACACAGAGTGTGGGATACTGCTTTGGCAATATAAATGTTTATTTTCCATGCAAATAAAGCATTTTGAAATGAATCAAAATGAAATTAACGAGAGACAGAGGAGCAACAAGTATGTGTCAAGTATTTAAATCTCTTCATCAAGTTCTTTATACCAACGGTTTGACTTTATTACACACTTGACCTCTGAAGAATCCTTAATGATAGTAATGATCCGAGAAACAGTACATGTCTTGCATTGGTGCCGATATGAGAGGGAGGGAGGGTGCTGCTGTGATGTGGATAAATGACCAGGTCTGCTTCCCAAAGCTTCTGCTGTCTGGCTCACTGGCTGCGGTAACGGTATACGCAGTAGAGTGGATCAGTTGACAACACGGAGAGGACACACACACACACACATACACACACACAGGCGATGCTGATTTTCACCCGACAATTTTTATTGACTAAGTAATACAGCAAGAGATGACGAAAGATCTTGCTGGGTTCGGTTCATGAAGCGGACCGCAAAACAACTCATCTGACACTTATTTTAAAAACTTTCGCGAACTTCACTTTAGGGGTGGATTTCAAGGCGGTTGCTATTGGTTACGCCTCAAGCTACACATGTTATTTTCACTATTATTTCTCACTTTCTAATCTTCAATGGACTCTCTCTTCTCTGGCCTCCTCTCTGTAATCAATTGTATCAACTCCCCCACACCAGATGGGCCTGTTCATACATCCCGCTCCATTTCCCCGTTAAGGTCAACACTTCTCTCTCTTAGATTTAGTCAATGAAGCTTCGTGAGATGTACATTTAAGATTCAATTATAATCTTTATAACCTGTATACTTCAATGGATTTGTGATTATATGTCCTTTATTGTTTATATATTTCTTATATATTTTCCACATTAGTTATCACATAGTTGAGATCGTAGAGCTGGGGCCTGGTTAATTTAGGTCCTGTCTTTTCAAAGTTCAGCACACACTGACCTTTTCCACTGATAAACACACTTAGTAGATAAAGAAAAGTCGTTGGTTAGATACTTTTCCACAATACACACACACACACACACACACACAAACACACACGACTGGCATCAGCTGTCACACGCTCATTTACTACTAATCGTTATGAGCTGTGCCCGGACCGAATGTCGGGCCTAACAACTATGTGTATCTAACCGTGTTGAAAACAAGGAGGAGGGTCATCTTGATCGATATTTCTTTTGCTTTTGAGGCCAAGTTTCTCTAAATCCTCTCCACTGCTACCATCTCTACCTCTTCTTGTTGCTTTGTGTGGCCGATGCCAAATCTGCTATTAGCTAGCTACTACTGCTGCTGCTGGGGCCCATGGTTTGGTTGCTGCCAATAGTGCTCAGTTGAACTATTTTCAAGTATACAGCATGCAATTCAATGCGACTCTGTCTGTTTGTCCTGTCACCGTCATCCTATCCCTCCAGCATGTTTTCACAAAGTCCTCCAACCAAACCAAAGTCCACCTCCAGCGTTTGTATTGGCTTACCTGAAGTGATTAAGGCTCCCACGCCTCATTGGAGAACATTGCCCCTGATGGCCCTTAATGACGCTCTGTCCACATGAGGTTCTCGGCAGCTCCTGTCTTTACCGTGCAGAGTGTGCTTGAGGGTAACCCGGGATCCGAGTTTGTGTTTGCCAATTACACATTTACGGCCATATGACTGACGGCCATGTGATTAGTTGAAAGCAAATATGAAGCGACAGAACGTGAAGCGGCCCATTAACCCAGGTTCCAGCTCGTCTGGCATCAGAAGCGGTAGCTGTTTTGTTGGCGCCGCAGGGCAAACGGCACAACAGACACTCATCACAACCAGGAATTGGAAAGAGTCTCAGGCATTCTTGTAATACACACTCACCTTAGTGCCAAAGAAAGAAAGAAAGAAAGAAACAAAATGGCTGCTAAAAAATGAATGGCATGCCTTTGTTGTGCTTCAAATAAAATAAGGAATTAATAGAAAGGGGAAACGGTACACACAACAAATTGCAGGTGACACAACTGAAACTGAAATGTTAATATATTGACAAGCACAGAACAACAGAACAGAACAGAATAGAATAGAACAGAACAGAATAGAACAGAACAGAACAGAACAGAACAGAATAGAACAGAACAGAACATTTCGTACCCATCTGTGTTGGTGGTCCAAAACACAGAGTTGCATGTTCACTCCAAAATTGGACCACAGTCAGAGTCAGATCAGCAGAAACAATCACAGTTCCTGCTGGAAAGTCTCTTGGGGGCCGAAATACTGGGAATGGGGCGGGGTATTGCAAGGTTTTGGTGTAGGGTACAAGGGGACGGGTTTGGGAAATGAACTACCACATGACCCCCCCCCGCTCCCCCCCCCCCCCCCTCCATCCCAGCACTGTTTGGGCTGAGCCAGCATGGGAGGGTTTAGGACAAACCTATGAGGGGGGGGAGGATAAAAAACACCTCATCAAAATAACAGGAGTTGACACAGAGATTTATCAACCACCTCAATGGAAGCCATTCCAGCCATGATTATACACTCTCACTACATGATTGTTGTTTATTGTTTATTTACGTCTGCGCCATAATACAGGAGTGGATCCGCTTAAACACCACCCTAGACGAGAAGGGACCCCGCCCTCCTCCACCCTAAGCCCACTCCAGGACACACACACACACACACATATGCACACACACACACACACACACACATGCAGGTCATAACCGCGACCATTTTGTTTCCCCCTCCGATGCGTGAGACGATTCGAATCCGAGTCAGCAAAACATTCCCAACAAACCAAACAAAAGGAATCCCTTTCTCCTCCTCCTCCTCCTCCTCGGTTCTTCTTTGAAGCTGGGGGCGTTGTCGACCACATGAAGGGCCCGCGCGCTGACGTCCCTCTGTCGGGTCGCGCCTGGGCCTCGGTGGACAGAACCGGACGGACCCCGGGTTTCTCGAACACAATGCGAGGCTCTTTCAGTGAAACAACAACCCGTCGTCGGGGGAACAAGGGCCCCTTTGGCATGAGCCGTAGCAAGCGACCGTAACATCGTTTCCCTGGAAGAAAAAAAACGAAGAAAAGAAAAGAAAAAAACAACGCACAACACACATCTCAACACAACACAACACACTGTGGGTCAGTGTGGGGGATTGGTGTGTGTGTGGGGGTGTGTGGAATGGTGCACGGTAAGTTCAGCTTGCATGGTGTTGACCAGAAAAGCACAATGGGTCCCTTTGGGGATTCGGTACGTGGGTGCTGGCGCTGAGGCAGATGGGAGAATATCTCTGTGCTGAATTCTTTAGAAAGTCAAAGAGATGGAACATGCTTTTAATTTGCGGTCTTGTGTGCCTCCTCCTCCTCTTTCATCCTCACACCAAACGGCAGCAGCGGTGACAACGTGAGCATGGTGTGTGTGTGTGAGAGAGAGAGAGAGAGAGAGAGAGAGAGAGAGAGAGAGAGAGAGAGAGAGAGAGAGAGAGAGAGGGAGAGGGAGAGGTCAAGGTGCCGACGGACCCGTTAGAAGGAGATCTGTGTGGCGGTTGCAATGTGGGCCACACCTCCCTGTGCCATGCCTTACTGGAAGCAGGATGGCAGATGGTTGGCCCCATTTCTTTCTGCATGCCCGGCTTCATGTGCGGTGGCGCGGGGGGGGGGGGGGGGGGGGGGGGGTTGGGGGGGGTGGTAGGTGGGGGGCATCTGCAGGCAAGGCGCTGACTGGCAGGAAGGGAAAGCCTCACAGTAAAATCCTTTAATAGAGCCGCCTAAATAAATAAGGAAATGTTCCAGAGGGTTCCTGGTCTGGTCTCCTGATGATGCTCATGGCAAATGTTCCTGCAAGACTCTGACGCAGCCGTGACTCTTTTTCCATGTGCCCAAATGTACAAATCGAAATGACTTCACACGTGATGAGATGAGAGCGGGCGGCCCAATCGGTGAATGTTTCAATGCCTTTTTATTTGAGATGCATATGAATATAGCTGGTACTATATACATACATACAGCCTTTTCCCCCGTTCACATGATGCCACCCTAATGTAAAATAGACCAGAACAGGGCGAGTTTTGGCAGACAAGAACAACAGTTTTGTGTACAGGCTACAGTGAGAAGATGATACAGACTATAATAGTGAAATGCTGCCCCCTAGTGAACAACACAATATCATACCTAGACAAAAAAAAGCTCCACAAAGATTGCTCACTGCTTGAGCTGTCCAATAAAGGGGTGATGAATTGAAGGCCGCCTCAGTGGCGTGGTGGTTCATATTGTGGTGAGGCTTTCACAAGGGAAGCCTAAATACGAGCCTCCAAACCTTAGAGTAGTAGTAGTGGTATTCCCAAACATCCCTCCTCAACTCCTCCTTCATACTTTATGCGAGAACAAAAATGCAAACTTTATATACCTTATGAGCCAGACTTTTATGGAATGACTCAAAATGTGTATGCTCTGTGTATGTATGTATACACTCTTTAAGTATTTAAACTCCCACATACACGCACATGGGATTTTTCTCTGTGTTTCTAGAATTGTTTGTGTACAAAATTTAAACTATCAATATCTATAAACGGTCAATACTAATTATAAACTATCAATATCTATAAACTGTCAATACTTCCATACATTCAAATCTAAACATCACTAACTAAACAGCTGTTCTCTCACTAGACTATTAATATTATTACTTCCATACTCAACTCCTCCTTCATACTTTCTACACTACAACAATAATTCAAACGTTACTCTCTACCTTCTTATCCAAACTATACAATGACTCAAAACTTACTATTTATACTTTTTAAATTGTTACACATTACATTATTACAAATGATTGGACTTTTAAACCAAGAACACCTTAGCAAGCCCCCAGAACATCCTAGCAACCTCCTATATCACCCTAGCAACCCACTAGAACACCCTTGCAACCATCTAGAACACAATAGAAACAACCTACAACACCCTAGCAACCACCCAGACCACTGTAGAAACCACCTAGAACACCCTAACAACCCCCAGCACACCCAAGCAACCACCTAGAACACCCTATCCATTACACCATGGAAACCACCTAGAACACCCTAGCAACCACCCATAACACCATATTAATCACATAGAACACTATATCAACCACCTACACCCTAGCAACTATTAATAAAAACCTAGAAACCACATAGAAACCACCCAGGACAGCATCGCAGCCACACAGAACACCCTAGCAACCACCTAGAATACCCTAGCAACCACCCAAAACACCATAGAAAACCACCTAGAATATCCTAGCAACCACCTAGAACGAAGTAGCAACCACATAACACAATAAACCACCTAGAATACCCTAGAAGCAACATATAACACCCTAGCAGCCACCATACTGCACTGCTTCACATCACTCTGCTTTACATTTCCAATATACCAGGTACTAAAGCTTTTTTTTCAGCAAGCTGCACACCACAATTTCTTCAGAAATTGTAACTTTTCTATTTGTAGACTCACACGTGATATCCTCCATGTGTCCCGTGTTGTTAATGAAAACTAAAGCATCCAAGACATATATTTAATTTAAATGAGTAAATGTTCTGCTTAATGTCACATGAAAAAACACGGCCACACAGAGGACGCTTCAGCGCCCGGAAGTCACCATTAATGCCACGAGGCAGATATGTGCCCCTTAAGATGCAGGAAAAGGTTTCCCACTTTAATCCATTCTGTTTCATCCTGGGTTTATTATGGCCCGCTCTGAGAATGTAATGGCTAAAACTGAATTTGCCATGGATAGCTTGTGCTTTTAAGTCTCTTTGAAGCAACGCAATTTTCAACTACCACAGCCATCCTGATTTGAATTATTTTCATGTCGTTTGGGGCCTGAGGCAAACATCCTACCTTCATCTATATGCATACATGATTATTAATGCAAATTCAAACCAGGAGCATCCATGAAGAGCATCCCCTGCCCTCTGTTGTTCAAGTGACATAATGAACAACTCCTCTTGATGCTTACTAAGAACATGACTAATGTATAATTACATTTTTTCAAGTGCTTCTGAATGTCTGAATAATGTCGTAGGCCTATTCACATCCTTCGAGAAAAGTAGCCCTCTTGTATCCCTGGTGCTTAGACCACTTACCTCGAATGACGCGGCTCTCCGTGTGGCCTGCCAGTAAGTAAAGGTGCTGGAGTGAATCCATGTGATGTGGAGGAGAAGGGTCCAGAAAGGCTTAAGATTGGAATAGTGAGGATAGAGGATAGAAGGGCAAAGGAAATGTTTATTCCCTTAAACCCTGTTTCTCAGCTTGGGTTGAATTGACAGGTGTGAATTGGAAGCACGACCTGAGCCTTTCCAATTTCCAATATCTCTCCTCTAAGACTGTACATTGTGGAGGAATTTAACTTAAAGGAGCTAAATCCATGTGTAAATGTGTTTAATGGCTGTTAGCTGGCCTCAACTATAGCCTATCGATGGTTGTATTCATACCTGTGACCTTAAAGGATAGAATAGAGAGAAACGTTTAAGACTCTTTGCCCTTTGTCCAGCTGTCAAATGTACCTCCAGAAAGTAAATTACCCACTTTTACCGCCCTCCCAAAGATTGTGGTTGGCTGTCCTCTGAAAGGCTTATCTTGAATTCAGTAGGGAAATCGCTCTTCTCTCAAATATATATGTTTTTTGTTAAAGAATCTTGAGACAGTTAAGCTCCCTTTTCAAATAACTTGTCTAATTTATCAAGGGAACAGGGCCTTTTGGTGACAGGATAATTACCTGTTTGGTACAGCTTCAAGGGAATTCATTTTTAAACCTGTAGAGGGAATATACCACTGACCCCAAATAGCTCACATCAATGAGCTATTTGATCTTTGTTTGATTTCCAGATATTCTTAAGCCATATGTAATACACACACACACACACACACACACACACCATGCACCCTTGCACACACATACACACCTGCACACTGATGCACACACACACACACACACACACACACACACACACACACACACACACACACACACACACACACACACACACACGTACACTGCTGGGGTGATGTAATTCAATATGGATCTTGGCGGTGCACACTGTTACTGTTACTCTGTTACCATTAAACACCCCGGCTAGACGTGGATATACCTAAGTGATCTATGTCCACCGCTAGATAGAATTACATTTTCTAGTTTCAAAGTCGTCCACACACACACACACACACACACACGCACACATGTGTGTGTGGACAACAAACGGAAAGGTAATTCTGTTGAGACTTTGAAGCAAGGAAATGTAATTCTACATGCTGTGACACATGCTCCCCTTGATAAAAGGTTGTTGCTCGGTGCCTAGAGGTTGCTGAATCAATACGTCTTCACTCTGTCAAGGGCAAGGGCACTGGGAAAAGAGGGGGAAAAAACGCTCAACAGCAGTCTTGATGTTCCTGGGCTTGTGAGGATTGAGTTATTATGTTCCATAAAAGTTTAATGACACTTCGGCAGGCCTGATCTACGGAGGGAGAAAGGCCATCTGAGCCTAGGTGCCCTGGTCACGTGTTAAGCTCTCCCTCCCTCCCTCCCTCCCTCCCTCCCTCCCTCCCTCCCTCCCTCTCCCTCTTTCTCAGACACACACAGGCATGTAGCAACTTGAATTATCATGGCCTTCAAATAAAGCACAACAAATTAAAGGACAAAGATATCCCTCCGAAACAGAACTAAGTTGAAGAGGGATTTCTTACTGCTCTCTCTCTCTCTCTCTCTCTCTCTCGCTCGTACGAACACCTGACTGTCAACGCCTGTACAGTGTTGATGGTGTTTTGATTAAAGGTTTGATTAGGTTTTTTTTAACGTTTTTTTTTTAACCAAGGATGCAATCATAAGCAGTTATGCCACTGGAGTGTACATGACACTCTAGAATACATCCCACGAGACAACAGAGAGAGAGAGACAGAGGGAGAGACAGAGAGAGACAGAGGGAGAGACAGAGAGAGAAACAGGTAGACATTATGGTTTAACAAGACATCCGACTGAGACATGCAGACAGACAGAGAGAGAGAGAGAGAGAGAGAGAGAGAGAGAGAGAGAGAGACAGGCAGTGCGTTTACATGACACTCAAGAAAGTCGACTTTTTGGCTTAACCCAACAATGATTGGATTACTAAGATGCATGTATACACCTTAATCAGGCTAAAATCGGTTCGAGTCGACCCTCTCATTATCAGGTTAAGACCCCTAGATTATGCGATCCATAGCCGACTAAGCCGTGCATGTAACCAGTCGGATTGGATTATCCGTTGAATTGCGTTCTGCGCATGCTCGAGATCTTTTCCCGGGGCCGTGAACCGGAAGTAGAAGGAGACGATAGTCTTGTTGTTGTTGTTGTTGTTGTTGTTGTTGTTGTTGTTGTTGTCGCCGTCGGATAAGGGATAACGAGAAACGGCGATTTATTTAAAAAGGTGGCGCTATAAGAATTGTGTCCCTGCCGCGGGAGCGCGCATGGCATTCATTAAAGGTGGAAGCACGCGGACACTACGCTTCCATTTCACCTAAGGCTGAATTAAAAGTACATGTTTTTCTAAATGTGGGTCATCAACGAGGTTGTAAAGTAGTGACTTCGGGCACATCTGTCAAAATAAATGTTTTTTTCTCCCGACGTGTTTACGACCTTTATTCATTCATTCAGGGCTGTTCTGGTGGGAGAAATATGTTTTCAGTAGACAGCTGTACACTAACTTTGGGTCGGCGATTTATTTAAAAAGCTGGCGCAGAAGATGGAGGAAGTCGGTGCCGTGCCTATAGGAGTGTATCTTCATCAACGTGCATTCAGTACACACTACGCTTCGATTTAACCCAAGGCTGAATTTAAAGTCCATGTTTTTCTAAATGTTGCTCATCAACGAGGTTGTAAAATAACTACGATCTTTATTCATTCATTGCGCCGCGGCTGAACTGACGGCGGCATTCTCTGATATATGAATCTTACAGACTGCGTCGGGTTCTCCGACTCTCTGGTCCACAACTTATCTCGCCCATGGGGAAAAGGAATTGGGGGAAATTAACTTTGGCTTTGACTCTCTGAAGTCCAGACTGAAATGCGACATGGAGGAGAAAGCGATGTTTCAGCAGACGGCTGTCAGTTCACTTCGGGTCCATATCGTTTCTCCGACACTCTGCTGTTCCTCTCGGTCGTATGCGGAGCGCTCCGCGGACGACCGAGTCGGCATACGACCGAGAGGAACAGTGGAGCGGCGGAGAAATGATTATCACCCGAAGTGAACTGACAGCTGTCTGCTGAAACATCACTTTCTCGAATGAGTTTGTTGTTGCTGGTGACGTAAAGGGGTCAACCGGTGGCTCTACTACCACTAGTTGAAATGGGCACAGCGCCACCTATCGTACCGGGGTATGACATGCTCCGGCCAATGAATCGGATTACTCGCCGCCATGTATACGCGGACAATTGCAGTTGACCAGTTGCGGAGCATAGACGAGCAATGGCTTTAATCGGGTTTCTTCTGTGCATGTAAACGTACTGAGGGAGACAGAGGGAGACAGAGGGAGAAAAAGAGAGAGACGTGAGCTTGACTGAAGGTGTGATGCTGTTCTTGAGGAAGAAGGCCCCGACTCAGGATCGCTTTTAACTCACTTTATTTGTTTAGCTTTAGGTATTTATCTATGAAGCAAATGGAGAGGAATTGTAAAATTCACGCGTGGAGCTCCCCCTTAGCTGGGTATCTTAACAGATACGCTGCCTGGGGTTTCTGGCTTCCCCCCGGATCTGTAGTTTGGTAGTACCTGGGCAGGCGTGGCCTCTATGACGCATACTATGCTCTGATTGGCTAGTGTTGAACGCCCGCCCCCAGTGTATTATGTGTGCTGCCATCTGGTGGCCAGGTGCGGTTAATACAACTTATATATTTATTTCTATTCCTTTGTGGCTATGTGTAGATATTACAGCCTGTTGATACATATGTTATTATTTATTCTTAACAAAGGAGGACACAAGTCCTGAGGTCCACCTCCATGCGGTGAGTGATGAATCAGAATGAGATGAATGCTTCAACAATGTTCCTCTTGGCTCAGCACCACTTCTCACCTTGTGGTCATGAGGCCGTAACTTACGTAAATTACGTAAATAACTTACGTAAATTACGTAAATAACGTACGTAAATTACGTCAATTACGTAAATAACGCACGTAAATTACGTAAATAACTTACGTAACTTACGTAAATTACGTAAATAACTTACGTAGCCTAAATTACGTAAATTACCGAAATAACCTATGTAAATTACGTAACTTACGTAAATTACCATCCATCTTCTGCCGCTTATCGGGTCGCGGGGGCAGCAGCCTAAGCAGGGAAGCCCAGACTTCCCTTTGCCCAGCTACTTCGTCCAGCTCTTCCTGGGGGATCCTGAGGCGTTCCCAGGCCAGCCGAGAGACATAGTCTCTCCAGCGTGTCCTGGGTCTTCCCTGTAACTTACGTAAATTACGTAAATAACTTACGTAAATTATGTAAATTACGTAAGTTACGTAATTTACATAATTTACGTAAATAAAGTAATTTACGTAACTTACGTGAATTACGCAACTTACGTAAATAAAGTAATTCACGTAACTTACGTGAATTACGCAACTTACGTAAATTATGTAACTTATGTAAATAACGTAAATAACTTATGTAAATTATGTAACTTACGTAAATAGCTTACGTAAATTATGTAAATTATGTAAATTACGTAGCTTACGTAAATTACGTAAATAACTTACGTAAATTACATAACTTACGTAAATTACGTAACTTACGTAAATTACATAAATAACGTAACTTACGCAAATTACATAAATAACGTAAATAACGTAAACTACGTAAATAACTTAAATTACATAAATAACGTAACAACGTAAATAACGTAAATAACGTTAATAACGTTAACAACGTTAATAACGTTAATAACGTTAACAATATCAAAAACCTTTCTCAATCAATACATTCTCATGAAATATAATATAAGACAAGGCATGCGTGTATTAGATGTATTCTGTATTTTTATCAAAATGTTTATTGTGGATCTTGACCCTCTTGACCCCCTGCTGCTCAGCCAGGTCTAGGACACTTACCACACACCCCACCGAGACACAGAGAGGGAGACAGGTAAACATAATGGTTTAACAAGACATCCCACGAGACAACACAGAGAGAAAGACAGAGAGAGAGACAGAGACAGAGGGAGAGACAGAGAGAGATAGAGGGAGCGACAGAGAGAGACAGAGGGAGAGACAGAGAGAGACAGAGAGAGACAGGGAGAGAGACAGAGAGAGAAACAGATAAACATTATGGTTTAACAAGACATCCGACTGAGACACGCAGAGGGAGACAGAGGGAGAGAAAGAGAGAGAGACCTGAGCTTGACTGAAGGAGGATACAGTCCTGAGGTCCACCTCCATGCGGTGAGTGATGATTCAGAATGAGATGAATGCTTCAACAATGTTCCTCTTGGCTCAGCACCACTTCTCACCTTGTGGTCATGAGCATGGACGTTGTTAGACCTGGGCATTCGGGGCTATAGCCCCGGATCTTTTGGGAATAGCCCCGGATCTCTGTGCCGTGAAATAAAAAATAACCCCCCCCCCACGTCGGTCGTCGGTCCGGGGTGTGTTACGATCGCGCAACCCCCCCCCCCCCCCCCCCCCCCCCGTCAGAGAAAATTGCTAGGGCCGAATTTGGTTCCCAGTCCGACCCTGGTCTGGGCTACAGCCCCGGATTATTTCAATTGCTAGCAACGTCCATGGTCATGAGGCCGACGAGGATCTTACTGCACACTGCTGCTTTTAACAAGCAAACGTTCTTAACAACATAAATAATGTAAATAACGTTAACAACGTTAACAACGTAAATAACGTAAATAACGTTAATAACGTACATAGCATAAATAACGTAAATAACATAAATAGCGTTAATAACATAAATTACGTAAATTACGTAAATAACGTAAATAACGTTAATAACGTTAACGTAAATAACGTTAATAACATAAATAACGTTAAAGCTGGAGTAGGTAAGTTATGTTTGCCGTCATTTGGTAAAAAATCAATAATAACCTTTCAGCATATTGTAATTCATAGTGTTATGACAGAGCACTGGACTGTGTCTCCTCTTGGCTCTGTATTCAGGCTTTAAAAAATCAGTGCCGTGACGGCAGTGTTCAGCCAATCACAGTACATTTTACAGAGCAAACTGTTTTGGCCGTTCCTATTGGTTGCTCGACCAGTCGATGCGCGTTCACGCTCTGAGCCTCTGACTCGCTCGGTGGTGAAGGTACAATGGCGGACGTCCCGGCAGAAAAAGTTGCTATCCCGACATTACGAACGAAAGTGTACACGGTTAAGCAAGCTAAAAAAAGGAAGACCGATGTTGAAAAACGAGAGTCTAAGATGGAGAGTGACAACAGAAGGAATAAATCCCGTGTCAACATTAGACAGGCATATCCGAGGTGGAGAGAGCTCCGCGATAGCATCGGGCTGATGTTGGATTCTGAGCTTGCTGATCTACTCCTGGACAGGTGAGCCTCCAATCTAAGTTTTACAGCTGATAATCTAAATGTGTGGTAGTAATTGGCTGTGTAGTTGAAATGACCGTGAATCTAATAAAGCAGGCTGTTTGTGGTCACAATTGACGAGTATTGTTGTGAGTTGATTAGCTTTATGCTAACCGTAGCCAAAGGCTAACAATAGCTACAAGCAAGTCGAGGTCAAAGTCAACGTTAAATGTATTGTCAATACCGTTATATATACACGACATACAGAGGACGTGTGCTGTGAAAATATGGATGTGACAGTTATTATTTAGTTTCAGGTTACGGTGAAAAGAAAGAAGTGTCTGAATAAAGTGGTTGTCTCCGATAGTCCGTGCATGTGGGGGTAATTGTTTACTTTAGCGTTATATGTTGTTTTATTATTCTTAGCATTCACAGCTCTTTCACGTGATATATATAAGTGTTGCTGTTGTCATTAGATTATGCTGTATAAGTAGATTCGCCATTAAAATATGTGATTTTTGTAGCAATGTTCGATGTTGTACACGGTTTGGCATTATGCTAAACTTAGCAAGTAGGCTACCTCACGGCTTTGGCAAGCTGGGGCTAATCACAGTAACGTTATACGTAACGTTGTTTTATTCTTCTTAGCATATATACCTCTTGACAGGGAAATACGTGTTGCTCTTGTTTTTTCACCATGACATCTGGCTATTTACACATACATAGAACTATTACACGTACATAGAACATATCTTTTTCATCTTTAATATTTGTTACATTGCTTATGCATTTATGTTTTCTTAGGACATGTGGGCAGGTATACTCCACCACGTCACAGGAGTACATGAGTGGGCGCTGGGTGCCTGTCATCATGGCCCCTTGTCAGAGAACAGAGACAAGGGAAGAAGAAGGGAAGGGATCAGTGGCACACGACGCACTCAATGAGGTAGTGCTGGATGAACGCTGGCTGAGGGAAGTGGTGAAGTTCCTGGGATTTAGGTAAACAAGATCACATTATTCTGATTATATTATTTTGATTATAGTTTTCAACTACTGTGTACTGTGAAGAACAATCCCTCATGAAATGGCTTATTTGTTTTACCATTTCTAGGTCTACAGCTGAGCTTGAGTCTTTTCATAACCACATACTCATGTATGCCAGCAAGAGATTCAGCTTCACCCCACCTGTCTATTCTGCTCGCACCCTACTGGCTGGTTTGGATTACAATTATCATGTCCACAGACCTGTGCAGAGAAAATCAGATGGCTCAATTGGGTAAGTTCTTCAAAATCAACCACAATATACCCACTAAAAATATGCTCTAGTTTTATATCGGCTGAACATTATACATGTGCAGCCTGCAGGTAAGCACTCTTCACAGTTTCAAAATGTCGTTTCATTGTCCATCTCTTTCTGTTTTGTTCATATTGTACTTTTATGTCAGATATGGGAAGGTCTTCAATAAGAAGTCTCGCAAGTGGAGCTTGTACACCATGAAGGTCGACAAGGACTACGCATACATTCCGGACCTCCAGAAGGCCATCCTCCAAAGCCGCACCACAGCACACAAAGGCATGCCACGCCAGAGAACCCTGAGGCCAGATGACCCACGGCAGCTTGGTGTGCTATGTGGTGTTCCACCTCCATCTACAGAGGAGCTGCTAAAGACACACATCAGCCGAGGACAAAGTAAAGAAGTTATTTCTGTAGACCTAATTCTGTATTTTGTAATATGTGTGTGTGTGTATATATATATATATATTTATACCATGATCGGCGTGAATACTTGATTCTGATTGGCTGGCAGGTGTAGGTTAAAAAGTGTTAATGTACACCTAGGAAAGACGTTCGGGTCAAATTGCCTGATTACAGTTAGATTACTGCGCTGGCTCAAACGCTAGATGGTAACCATGGCAACGGAGAGGGAATACTCGATTCTGATTGGCTGTTGTAGGTTGGCCATTAATCCCTGCTATATGCAGAGCTAGCTCTGGCTATATGGACTCCTACTAAGTACTTCCAGTCAAATTGTCTGTTCAGCCTTCAAAACGAGAGCTGGTAAATTGTGAAAAATGCATTAAACTGTAATCAGAAAACGCGGTTATATGCTATAGACCCTATAGTATCTGTGGTGTAAAGGCTGGGACACATTTCAAATTATAAATATGTACACTTTATGTTGAAATTATAGACCGTCGCGATTCCCATTGAAACGAATGGCGCGGTGATTAGTCGTCAAAACGACAGCTGGTAAATTGTGAAAAATGCATTAAACTGTAATCAGCAAACGCGGTTATATGCTATAGACCCTATAGTATCTGTGGTGTAAAGGCTGGGACACATTTCAAATTATAAATATGTACACTTTATTGAAAGTATAGGCCGTCGCGATTCCCATTGAAACGAATGGCGCGGTGATTAGTCGTCAAAACGACAGCTGGTAAATTGTGAAAAATGCATTAAACTGTAATCAGAAAACACGGTTATATGCTATATACCCTATAGTATCTGTGGTGTAAAGCAGGGGCGAGGCTAGCCCATTTTTAGGGGTGCTTCAGCACCCCTAAAAACAGGCTCAGCACCCCTAAAACTTGGGTAAGAAATGTTATTCTAAAAATTGTGTTTGTCTTTGACAGGGTTAAATAATGTCCAAAACATACTCCGTAGTTTGTGGTTTAAAATGTATATGTTAAGGACGAAAATGAAAACATCCCCGCTTAGCAAATGGTATGATCCTCTTCTCACCCCTCCTTCTCCTCTGCACCGCTCCGCAGCCCGACCGGCGTCCAGCGCGACTCACGCAGAGTGAGATCTGTTTAGTTGTAGTGTTGTGAATCAACTCAGTAAGTGCTCCAAAGCTGTGTCTCACACTTCTTTCCTTTTACCGAGAGTTGTTCCGATTCCGATACCATATCGGTGAGTGCTGGAGTCCAGGCACCGTTTACCAGTTAGCTCTGTTAGCCCGGTTAGCTCCGTTAGCGCCATTAGCGCGGCTACAGTCGAACTGGAGTCCATTTATTAAGCAGAAACAGCAGCGCCACAAGTACCTGTGTGGTGCGTACGTGTGTCTCTGTTAACGTTTATCGTTACTTTGAGACTCATTTTAACAATCGGGAGTCATGTCAACATGACGTCACGCGCGTCTTTTCTGGTCCGTCGTCATGGAAACATGAAGCCCTGCCAGTGGTGCGGCGTTTGGACCAGAGTGAAAACAAACGAAACGACACATCACTGTATACCACCAGTATGTGTGAAAACACTCACTGTGGCTTTTTAAATTAATTGTCATTTATTCATAGATTTTCAGTTGTCTGACTATCAAACCAGACAATAAAATAAAGTTAAATGTTTTTGTTTTGCTGTATTCATTCATGTTTTACAGAGGATTTAACCTGAACCATTTGCAACAATAATAATCACATCACATTCATGGGGGCATAGTATATACTAACTCCTAGCGTTACTCTGTGTGTGTGTGTGTGTGAATGATAAAGTTATTTTTCAATAGACATATTTTTTGTTTTTGTGTGAAAAAAGTGTGGGTGGTGGCAGTGGGGCTCATTGGGTGCTCGGCACCCCTAAAGCTCTGACCCTAGAATCGCCCCTGCTCATGACCATGGACGTTGCTAGCAATTGAAATAATCCGGGGCTGTAGCCCAGACCAGGGTTGGACTGGGAACCAAATTCGGCCCTAGCAATTTTCTTTGATGGGGGGGCGGGGGGGTGCGTGATCGTAACACACCCTGGACCAACGACCGACCCGGCGTGGGGGGGTGCGTGATCGTAACACACCCCGGACCGACGACCGACGTGGGGGGGGTATTTTTTTTTCACCGCACAGAGATCCGGGGCTATTCCCAAAAGATCCGGGGCTATAGCCCCGAATGCCCAGGTCTAACAACGTCCATGCTCATGACCACAAGGTGAGAAGTGGTGCTGAGCCAAGAGGAACATTGTTGAAGCATTCATCTCATTCTGATTCATCACTCACCGCATGGAGGTGGACCTCAGGACTGTGTCCTCCTTCAGTCAAGCTCAGGTCTCTCTCTCTTTATCTCCCTCTGTCTCCCTCTGCGTACTCGGTGGGGTGTGAGGTAAGTGTCCTAGACCTGGCTGAGCAGCAGGGGGTCAAGAGGGTCAAGATCCACAATAAACATTTTGATAAAAATACAGAATACATCTAATATACGCATGCCTTGTCTTATATTATATTTTTATTTATATTGATTGAGAAAGGTTTTTGATATTGTTAACGTTATTAACATTATTAACGTTGTTACCGTTAACGTTATTTACGTTGTTACGTTATTTATGTAATTTACGTAAATTACGTAAATTGTGTAAATAACTTACGTAATTTGCGTAAGTTACGCAATTTACGTAACTTACGCAAATTACGTAAGTTATTTACGCAATTTACGTAAATAACTTACGTAAATTGCGTAACTTACGCAATTCACGTAAATAACTTACGTAATTTGCGTAAGTTACGTAAATTGCGTAACTTACGCAAATTACGTAAGTTATTTACACAATTTACGTAATTTACGTAAATTACATAAATAACGTAACAACGTAAATAACGTTAACGGTAACAACGTTAATAATGTTAATAACGTTAACAATATCAAAAACCTTTCTCAATCAATACATTCTCATGAAATATAACATGAAGCCCTGCCAGTGGTGCGGCGTTTGGACCAGAGTGAAAACAAACGAAACGAAACGACACATCACTGTATACCACCAGACTTCGCGGAAGCAACCGTCCGACGCGAACGCCTCCGCGTCGTCCATTAACATCTGATAATGGACACCTCGTCGGGCATTATCCCTTATATATATATATATATATATATATATATATATATATATATATATATATATATATATATATATATATATATATATATATATATATATATATATATATAAGAAACAAACAACAAAAATACGTTTCTGTGGCCATGTCACGTCAGGTGTCACGTCAGGTGTTCACACTGGTGGTCTCTGAAATTGTAAATGAAAAAAGAACAGCATGTTAGACATTTCTATACAGTTTTTGTACGACAATGTACTTCCATATGTCCTAAGGTCCTAATTGTCTAAGGGTAAATTCATACTGGATGAGATAACTTATACTGTATAAGTTATCTCATGAGATAACTGTATATATATATATATATATATATATATATATATATATATATATATATATATATACAGTATAAGTTATCTCATGAGATAACTGTATATATATATATATATATATATATATATATATATATATATATATATATATATATATATATATATATATACAGTATAAGTTATCTCATCCAGTATGAATTTACCCTTAGACAATTAGGACCTTAGGACATATGGAAGTACATTGTCGTACAAAAACTGTATAGAAATGTCTAACATGCTGTTCTTTTTTCATTTACAATTTCAGAGACCACCAGTGTGAACACCTGACGTGACACCTGACGTGACATGGCCACAGAAACGTATTTTTGTTGTTTGTTTCTTTGTAATAAAGGTATAAACACGATGGTCTGCAGTTTCATTAAAGCATATAGATATTAGCATATGAGAAAAGAAAGCTGGTGTTCATTTTTCAATTGTTTTATTTCAAATCAGGCAAACATTTCAAGAACAAATGTACATGTATAAATAGAAGACAAATAAGTAAATATAAAATATTAAAATAAATATAAATATTTGCTAAATTGTAACACCGCATACATGGCTTAGCGATTGAATTCTGCTCTGAAATTAGGTTAGGGAAAATAAGTTATTTTATGAACAATGACTGTATATATTATCATGAAGTGGAAATACGGACGAAGTCATGTTTATTTTATATTTTAATATACCTGTTCAAACGCTATCCGTCGAGCCTACAGTTGCTGGACTCGGATCAGGTCTTCGTCCCCCAGAGGATCCAAACCCTGACCCTAACCTCTCCCCCGGCCGGACCCTCTGCCGCGGCCACGGCCACGTCCTCTCCCTCTGCCCCGTCCCCTCCGAGCCGGCTGTTCCGGGGCATATTCTGGGTCGGACTCCGATTTCTGTCAGAAATGTATGCAACAAGTGTAAAGAAAATAATTTACTAAGATGTTAGCACGTCAGTATGACATATGTCATGGCGTTATTAGTGCCAGACATGTAGGCTATGTCATGATGAGAGACGTTAGCAAGAAGTAATTGTCTCTATCGCTCTTCTAAACATTGCAAAAGTAATGTTTGTTTGTTCATACGTTCAATTTGTTCATGACAGAAAGGTAAAGTACTTTCTTACCTGTAATTCGGCCATGGCAACTTCAAGCTTGTATGACGGAAAAGTTCCGACGTGCGCGTCCACGAGAATTCATGCAAATGACGGGGAATCGAAACAGGGAGGGGAGGGGGGGGAGCGCAGTTGTTTCCATACGGTTCTCATGCGTTTTTCACATTCTACCAACTCCAGCTTTAATTACGTTAACAACGTAACAATGTAAATAACATAAATAACGTTAATAACGTTAACAACGGTAACAACGTTAATAATGTTAATATCAAAAACCTTTCTCAATCAATACATTCTTATGAAATATAATATAAGACAAGGCATGCGTATATTAGATGTATTCTGTATATTTATCAAAATGTTTATTGTGGATCTTGACCCTCTTGACCCTCTGCTGCTCAGCCAGGTCTAGGACACTTACCACACACCCCACCGAGACACAGAGAGGGAGACGGGTAAACATTATGGTTAGATAATGGGGTAACCTATTTAACATTCCTGCTCATTTCTCCCAATCACTATCCCCACCGGGCTACCAATTAGTGCTTTTAAAGTATGGATTGCGCTTCATCATCATCATCATCATCATCATCGTTGTGTTCTTTGTTTTTCCTTCTTAATTTTCCAGTTTTTCTCCTTGTCGTTTGTCATGCGTTACTATTGACTTATTGTAACTACAGGGTCTTACTACAACACAGAGCCCACTATTGATCAGAACTCAATTAAAGAGACCGTAAAATGATGAGGGGTATTTGCACTCCTTGGGAGTGGGCCAGAGTAACAAATGTCCTCTATTACCTGAAATCGATGTATTTGACATATTGATTGAGAGATACGCATGTTATTGCAGAGGAAGCAGATGGTGTTCAAACTCCAAACATTTTCTATTCTCAAAAACAGCTGGAGTAAAAATTGGGAAACAAATTCAAAAATAATTATAATCATACACAAGGAAGGTAAGGATTCAACTAAATGTGCCCCCTATGGACCTATATCATCTCTTGAATACAAACAGAAAAAGACTATAGCATTGTAGCAATAATATAATACACGGACCAAACTGGCATTATCCTCATTGGACAATATAAGGTCAACAAGAAACAAGAAATGGAGGCTAGCACTCCTTTTTGGTCTAATTTACTTATTCAGTGTGTTTTTTTTTTATAAAGGCCTAATTTATTTTCTCTCCTTGTTTCTATGTTTGTTGTTTTTTTCTTATTTAACAGGTTTTTTTTCTTCTTTTTTTTCTTTCTTCTGTTTCGGCAAGCTTACCTGAGTGACATAGAAACATGTAGACATCCTAACATCCTTTAGGAATACATGAATGTGGATGAGATGCCTGGATGTGTCTGTGTGTACGTGTGTGTATGTGTGAGTGTGGGTATAGATATAAATAGATAGGTGGGGAAGATGTAGGAGGGGGGGCTGCATGAAAACTACTGTTATGACATCTCATTTTGATAAATTAAATATAGGTCAAGGAGGTGCCATGACATAATGTGTTTTGTTTCATTTGCCCTATATCTGTAGACATTTTCCTCTCCCCTCTGTATGTGTATGTATGTATGTATGTATGTATGTATGTATGTATGTGTATGTATGTAAGTATGCATGTATGCATGTATGACTATTTTGTATTCACTTAAACGTCTTCTTTCCTGTGCTTTTGCCTTTGTGCGCTGTGGATAATTCACACATTATTTTTCTAAATGCATTTCAATTCTGGGCAGAAGTAGTTTTTCTTTTAGTAATATTTTTTAAGAAGAAACATTCACATCTTCATTTATTATTTTACTTTTCACTTTCTGAATAAAATAATAAGGGTCCATAAGTTATTATTTTCAGTTGTTTCTGAGAATGTGGCGTGTGGACGTGTGGATGTGGATTAGGGTTATGATGAACTCAAGTCCCTTCATTGCATATTCATTTTGTACTCTTTATTTTATTTCGTAACCAATGAGCACGTCTGTATAGACACAGCCCAGCGCACAGAACTGGTGAAATAGCACACAGACAATACATATTTCATAGCAGCTAATTTCCCTTGCAACATTGTGCTCACTTTTGCATGTGCATTTATTTGTATCTTTAGATTGCTTATGAGTCGACACGCTCTTATCTTTGTGGAACAATGGCACGCAGGTACAATGGTGAGACCAGACGCCTGATGTTGGAGACCACATTTACAAGTAGACATTCACCTGAACACCAAATGATACAGTAGTAGATGATGCATCTAACCTTGACGTATGTTTACAGCTAATTTTGAAAATGAAAAATGAAAACAATTGTCTCAATTGTTTTGAGCGTTATATAACATGTTCACTTTACTCTAATATCTGCTAGCCAGAAAAACATAGCCTATTGCTACAGAACAAATGAATAAATAACAATACTTAAAGCACACCGGTAAAACATGGCAGTATGGTTTGTACATTTCCATTGTGTCTGTAAGGATCAGGTTCTGGACTCAAATGCCGACACAAATTGGCTCAAACTAAAAAGGAAAATACTTTCATTCTTCAAGACAAGAAGATGGACAAAGGTAACAAGCCAAAAATCTTCCCTAAAGTCAAACAAAAAGGGTGATCAATAACGAAGACTGAGTTTGACGACAGGACAGGATGATCAGACAAAGGGCAAACAAAATGAAGGGCTGAAAGCTGCTCTAGCCAAAAATCATCCCCAGTCTCTGCCAGGTATGAGTCAGTCAAGTGGTCTGTGAGAATATCTCACACTGGTGTCCGTCCCCATGCCTCTGTAGGTGGCTAAATAGGAGATAAACAGTTTGTTTTGCCACTCCATGTCGCCTGTGACCAATCAGGCGAACTCTGAGGCCACTACTGCGTGTTTGGGACTGGGGGAGGGTGGGGGGCGGTGACGTCAAAGGAGGAGGCAGAGTTTGTTTGTTGTATACATTCGAATCCATGGTCAACTCGCAAAAGTGACCTAGAGCAGCTTTAAATACACAGGAGGGAACCATTAACGATCAACATTTTTTGTGTGGGACACAATCGAGGCAAATGAGGTCAAAGAAAAAGAATAACTGAGGACATCTAGGGGAGAGAAACAAAAACGACACCTAGACGTACCAAAATCCCGCGGCCCGTTCGTAACTCAACATTCAAATATATCCTCCATCTCAAGTCATAGCAACGGTAACGCCCAAGTCCTGGTGCTCCTTCAGATGCACCAGCCTGGCGGCCAGCAGCAGCAGCAGACCGCAGCTCACCTCCAGGCCGTGGGAGAGCCAGGCCAGGGCGCAGGACCAGCCGTAGGACACCTCCACGTGGGCCAGGTCCTCGGGGCTCACCATGCGCTGGAACTCCTCCATGGCGCGTTGGGAGTAGCTGATGTAGATGCAGAGCCCCGAGAGGGTGAACAGACCTGGGGCAAGATCACACACACATACATGCATGCGAGCATGGTTTCTTCCTCAGCGCATATTCGTTTCGTTGTTTGTTTTTTTCTCCAAAAGGTTTCTAGGCTATACATCAAGCGATACTGTTGCAATAACAATAATAATTATTATAAATATTATTTTATATTGCACCTGTCTCACATGCAAGGACAATGATGGATGAATAACACACAAAAATGCATTTACGTACAAGCACAATATACAGACAGGGGATGATGTTACTTCTTCTTAGACTGTGCACGACTGCTACTGTTTTTTTTCTTTACACGGTTGTTATTTAATCAAAGTGTATTTGTTTTGAGTATTATGCAACGACCTACAACAATTATTGTGCAACAACCTATTTCCCGTCTGGAATTGATGAAGTACACATTATCTTATCTCGTCTTATTGAACAACACGTTCAATTCAATGCCAAACAATAAAATATTTCATGGTACACAGACGAAACAATGACAAGTTTAATTTTCAAATGTAATAAATGTCGATATAAGCAAGTATAGATTTATTTCAAGCAAGAATGCTGTGTGGGTCACAGTTCATGTCATTAAAGTGCAGCTATACATGACAAAGATAATTTACTGTGGTTACGCCAAGATGGAGGACAGATGCAGCTTAGTTCGTCTTCAGCAGTCAGTAGTGTTCTCTCTCTCTCTCTCTCTCTCTCTCTGGTTGTTGTTCTGTCTGTTACTGACTCTGTGGTCTGTTTGGAACAACGGACTCTAGATTTGAATCTTCTTCAATACTATACCACCATCTATCTGTCTGTCTGTTTGTCTGTCAATTGCAAGGTGCACTATAATCACCGTTTGTATATTATCGGATACATTTACTTTTGTAAATTGACCATGTCATTTGCCTTCAAGGCCCTGTGATGGGGCTACACTGCATGTAGTGGACATTTAGGTGAGAAGTGGGGAGAGCCGTAATGCTGTGTGACATGAAGGCTGGGCCTGTCAATGTGCAATGTTGACTTTTGACAGATTCATTTATTAACCTCGAACCCAATCTACAACCTGACCCGAGATTAAACCCTGGCTATTTTAATTTCCAATCTGTGCGTCTGGCATCCTTTGATGTATTTCCAGTTTACTGTAACAGATCAGCCGGGCCTTCACTGAGTCAAGCAATTTCACAGTGTTCAGAGTGTGCTGATAAAAGACTGCTTTCATGTGGGAACGATGGATCACGCCTTTTTACCTGTATGGTACTACTGTATAGAGCTCTGCAGAAATAAGATGAACATCTGTTACGGCATTGTCTAGGGAATATGAATGTTCAATGTGAAGGGGATATACGTTATGAACCGGCATTATATTAATTTATTCTAAGGGAAAAGAACAGGGGAGTCCATTGCAGCTGTAAGTGTAGAAATATTTTTCAATGCACTTTTCAGCATACCACAGACACATAAATATTAATCCAATGTTACGCTGAAAATGTGCTAATATCAAATGATATTGTAAGAGATGTATTATAGCATACGATAATACTATACCGCTTGGATGGTTACTGAGTCACTAAATATTATTTATCTTCATTTAGCTGTTGATAAGGTTCAGGGTTTTTAGCTTTCCATAGAGATTGTTCATCCAAATTTAACAATACTTTTATGACGAGCTTGGGTAGTTCTGCAAGTTCACCAAATACTCCCCTGAAAGAGTTTATCGTATCTCATTGTTCCTCAGTATCTCTGATGCAGCAGAACAAAAACCTTCATTTATTCTTCACAGAACTGGGGAGAGCAAAGGGATTCACAGATTGTTCTAGACTGTGACAAACTGTTTCAATCAGAGGAGCAAAATCATATTGCTAATGGTGAAAACAATCAGCCAACACGCCAACTGTTATCGATCAATCCGACCACTGGACCACACATCGTCATAAAGACGTTTGCCCGTTTCATGTTGGCAATGTTTGTTGTTCAACCAAAACGCAAGACGCCATGCAATGATTAATTACCCCGCATAAATTGGACCAGACAACCAATTCTTTCGACAGATGGCGCTTAAAATCAAGTTAAACTCTGTCTGACCCGGAGTTGCGTCATGAATAATTTAAGTTGAGAAATTCTGAGTTCTGCAGGGAGGGGTTACCCCACGGACGAGACCCACGGCACTTTCCATTGAGGGAATTGTTCTCCCCAAGCTTAGGGGCATTTTTAATTAAGATAAGACTCACAAGAGCCCTCACTCAATATTATATATAAACAAATGGTATCGTTTGCCATATCCACAGCAAGACGCATCTCTGCTTGAGTCGGCGCGCACACCCATCGGCCGGTGAGCAATTGCAGGGCGACGAAGGACCGTCTTGGAGAGTAGAACCTGAGAACTGGCCACTATGGCAGAAAACATTTCACTCAATGGCAACACTAAGAGGTGATATCAAATATATTTGATATCACCTCTTAGTGTTGTGTGTGAGGTGCTAGCCGGGGTGTTTTATGGTAGCAGCAGTAACGGTAACAGTGTGCACCGCCAAGATCCATGCTGAATTATGTCCCCCCAGCAGTGTGTGTGTGTGTGTGTGTGTGCGTGCGTGTGTATTAGAGTAACTAGAGTAATTCCTGTGTTACTCTAGTTACTCACTAGTACTTAATGTACCCCTTGAGACGGCATATTTAACCACTTTGTTTCTCAGATGCACACACACACACACACACACACACACACACACTAATACACACATGTGCACACACACACACACACACACACACACACACACACACACACACACACACACACACACACACACACACACACACACACTAATACACACATGTGCACCCACACACACACACACACACACACACACTAATACACACATGTGCACACACACACACACACACACACACTAATACACACATATGCACCCGCACACACACACACACACACACACACTCACTCACACACCTTTGCACCTGTACACACAAAATAGCTCAGTGTGACATGGCCCAGAGAGGGCGCGAGGGTGGATTTAGATCAGCCCACACGTTTAACACATTAATTCACATTGCCACGGGGCTGTGGGCTAGCGTGTCCCCCTGATGATGAAGGCACGGCGTGCTTTGACTCACTGCAGAAGAGGAAGTAAGACGCTGAGGCGGCCAGCAGCCGGACGCTCCGGGCTAAAGCGCTGACGACGCCAAATATCCAGCCGAACACCAGCAGCACCAGGCTGACGGGCAGCAGGACCACCACCACCTTATGTAAATCTGCGGCCAGACAGCACACACACACACACACACACAGTGCGCATGCACGCACACAAGCGCACACACACACACACACACACACACACACCACATACCCTCACATACGTATGCACACATACACACACACACACACATACACACAGAAAGATATGCTCACACACACACACACACACACACATACGCACACAGACAGACAGACACACACACACACACACAAACACACACAAACACGCAGTTATTTCTTCATGTCATGCTTTAATCAAATAAAGCTTTGTTACTGTCATTACTGTGAGTGCTCCACCTGGTTAAAACTATGTACACCCTTTTCACTCCTATCTGGAAACCAAGAGTTTCTAACTATTAAAGTGGCGCACATTTGTGTTGCCTCGCTTGGTTCATTATGTGGAACCTTAATTCATCAAAATTGAAGACGAGGGTAGCAGGAAAATCTGCATTTAGGAAATCTGGGGGCTACTTACTGAAAAGATGCTTTTCCACCTCTGACAGACTGGAGGTGTCTTCCGTAAAAGAGGACATTAGGGAGCTGCTGTTTTTTCCTAAAAATAAAATAACAAAAACAACAAAAATACAAATAATTGAAGCACTGAAATACCATGAGAGTTGATGCCCTTTACAACACACACACACACACACACACACACACACACACACACACACACATACTTGATGATGTGGTCCATGTGAACATTTAGTGGCAATTAATGAGTGTACAATTAGGCGACGTTGGGCGTCTGTGCGTCTGAAAGCGGTGTGGCTGGAAGTGGACGCACCTGATGGGTGGGCGCATCCCCGCAGTCACCTCTTAACGCGTGCACGTCGGTACTAATGACCCCCACCCCCCACCCCATAAACTGGCGCTAATTGACGCTAATTGATTTTTATTTATTTTTGGGGGGCAGAAAGGAGAGCAGGATCTTCGTAAGCCCTACTACCCACCCACCCACCCACACACACACACACACACACACATCAAGACATACCTTCGTGCATCCTCCACAGCCCGGAGTGGGAGCTGAGGTCGTCGGTACCGGTGTGGTTCGGGCTGTTCACGTCGACGAGGTACCAGTAGTCGGTGCCGATGGCCGCGGCGAGCACCGTGAAGCTGAGCAACCCGGAGAACCCGGCCGCGAGAATGGCCACCCTGTACCGCATGCTTTTGCTTTTCTTTTTCTTTTTTGTTTTAAACGAACCAAACGTTTTTACCTTGCGTGGGTGTGTGTGTGTGTGTGTGTGTGTATGTATATGTGTGTGTTTTATATCATCTCCTACTTCAAAACTTGCGGGTATCCAGTGCGTAAAAGGCGCTCCGCCAGGCTCGTCTGCAGTAACCACCCGTCAGTCTCCCGTCCGCTTTTCCACCGCGTATCGTTTTTTTCTTTCATATTAACATGTCATCTCGTACCACCAAACAACAACACTGGGTTTTCACACGCTGGTCTGGTCCTGGTGTTGGGTCCGGTTGATCAGGAGGTCCGGTCCGGTTCTGCTGCGCTACAGCGAGCAGGCGCTGTTTGACACACTGCGCTGGTCTGGTTCACTTTGAAATGGGCATCGACGGATGTGACCAAACGTTTTTTTTTTCTTGCTTCCCTGTCCATTTTACCCTGTAAAAAAAATATAATAGTAACATATCATATAATATTAGACTAATTAACAATTTGGTGGACGCTTTTTATCCAAAGCATAAGTGGTCCAGGGGGAAACCCCTCACAGTGTTAATGCCGTGGTTATGGTTAATTGGTCTCGTCCCATCTCGTCACATCTTTACGCCTTTAAAAAAAAAAAAACAACTTATTTTTTTACGGTGAGTAATTGACGCAACGGCCTAATAGACGCAACGTAACTTAACGCAGCCTGTCACCAAAAGCACACGTGGACGGTGGACGTTTTTTTTGTGAACCCCTGGACGTTATTTGACGTTGCATTTCAACGTGAAATAAACGTGTGTACCCACCACCCACCCACAGTATCCTTGTTGTGCAGGAGCCCGGAGAAAGCACAACCAGTTCCATACAAAATGACAATGTGGTGCAAATAATTGGATGCATTTTATGAATTACTTTCACTTTGTTGTCACGATATTAAAGGTTACATGTGTGCCCCATTTGTTTGAGTTGCAGGTTTAGTACATATTTAAAGGGGCATTCCACCACTGAATAAGACCTATACATATATGTTGGTCCTATGAGTAGCCTGATGGTAATGGATAAGTATTTCACCAGAGCCATTAAAACAAGGAGAACTTGATCTGAGCAAAGCACTACCTCTTTGCTATGCCGCTCGTTTCACGTTCCTACATTACCCATCAGCCACTTCTTCCCCTCACTTCGTCAAAATAAGAGGACGACTCCAGACGCCCAAACCGACAGCTCTAGTAGAGGGAGAGCAGTCACGACGGCAAGGCAAACTGTCGACAGCAGCTCCCAGCATCCTTGTGAGCCATGAAGAACCAGGCCAGGGTCATTCTGCAGCTGCTACTGCGACAACATCGCCTGGCCGTCCCCCACCACAGAAGCGAACTTGCACGAAGCCAGCTGTACGTGTAGTACATTAGTGTTACCTCATCCTTTACACACCGGGGGCGTGACGAATAGATGACACGAAAATGCACGAAAAAAAAAAAACGCCCCTGGTGTGTAAAGACCTGTAGGCTGTAACTGAAAGTGATTGTGTTGAGTAGTGGGTAAATCTAATTGGGAGTATTTTGATCCACTCAGATAGAGACATTCTGGTAGTGCTGGCCTAAAACTACAACTCCCTTTGTGATCAATAAATAATCTTGATAGCGTAGTTATTTATATGTGCCACATTGATTATTCCATGAGTCCATGAATAACCTGCCCCCCCCCCCCCCCCCCCCCCCCCTACCTCTCCGACCTCCTCCACCCCTCATCTACCCGATCCCTCAGGTCTGCAAACACCACCACTCTCAAAACCCCCAGCACCAAGCTCAGGACCTGGGGCGACAGGGCCTTTTTCGGTTGAAGCACCCTCTCTCTGGAACACTCTCTCCCCAACCACAAAAGACAGGCGAACACCCTGCCATCATTCAACAACAGGCCCTCAAAACCCACCTCTTCAAGCAGGCATTCAACTAGCCTCCTTCCCTCCTCTCCACTCCCTCCCTCCCTTTTCATCGTCTCCTCTACTCCTCACTCATCTTCTTCATGTACCTTACATTTGCCCTGTGTCTCTGTGTAAGCATCTTTGTGCACCTTGAAAAGCGCTATATAAATCAAATGTATTATTATTATTATTATTATTATTATTGATTAGGTAGTTGTATTATGTAGACTACACAGGGCTTGTGCATCAACCCCTTGGATCAATGACAACATCAGATAACAAAGTAAGTAATATAGGAAGGCCAAACGTAGATGGAGAACTTGAAATCCACCCCCTCCATATGAAGGAGTTACTCTTTGAACTGAACCAAATTACTGAAGGTGCTCCAGCTGCCTACTTCTCTGGCTTGTTTAATAGTAATGAATATAAGCCAAGGTTCCTCCGTTTCGTGCTATAAACCAACCAGCTCTTTCCTGCCGCCTCATCTTCTAATGACGGTGAAAAATCGTGTCTTTTTTTGTTGGTAAGATTGATGCTCTGCTGTCCAATTTTCCCCTGACTGTTTCATCATCCGCCCCATTTAGTCATCCTCTTTTACTGTCTGAATTTGCTCCTATCTTCCTGCAGATCCTTTCAAACACTGTTGCTCACATCCGTCCCTCTCTCAGTCGCCCTGATATAGTTACTATAGTAAAACAATTCTAAAAGCTGTCCTTCCTGTCCTTGCCGGTCCCAGCCTGCTCTCTATTATTAATTACTCTCTCACATCTGGGTCCGTACCTGACTACTTGAAAATTGCCAGTGTTCAGCCACTTCTTAAAAAACCTTCTCTCGACCCTGCCCAATTTGAGAATTATAGCCCAATCTCCAAGCTACACTTTTTATGGAAAATCCTGAATTTGGTTGAGGGTCATAAAATCTTCGACAAATTTCAATCCGGTTTTGACCATAAAACATAGCACTGAAACTGCATTGCTAAGAGTGACTAATGACATCCTTATGCATGCTGACAAAGAGGAATACTCCATTCTCAGTTTGATCATATCGATCATGCCATTTTACTTGATAGATTGCATAACTGTGTTGGCATTTCTGGTACAGCTTTAAAGTGGTTTCACTCTTACTTGACAATTAGATATTTTAATGTTTGTAATAATAATCATGTGTCCTACGCTCCCCAAGCTGCTCTGAATTGTTTACAGCTGGTTCAAAATGCAGACACCAGGCTTTTAAATGAACGAGGTCCTACATTACCCCGGTTCTCACATCCCGCCATTGGCTTCCTGTAAAATTCAGAATACACTTTACAATCCTGCTGATTACATTTAAGGCACTGCATGACCTCACCCCAAGTTACACTTATGATCTCCTCGTTATTTCTTCCACTCCCCAACACCTCAAATGTCGTCCTTTAATCCGTTCCCCACTCCAATTGCAAAAGAAAAGAGGGATCGTGCCTTTGCTGTTTTAGCCTGAACATTCTGGCATTTTTATATGCAAGCCTTCTGTAGGTCTCCATCCCTGTCGTATCTTTTGTTGGTCTGTCTCTCATTGTGCTGTGTTTCATATTGAAATTGTTTAATCTTGTAACTATATTGTAACTGTTTTATCATTTTGTTTTTTTTGTTTGATCTGCCTCCCTTTGTGCTGTGTTTTAAATTGTAATATTTTGTAGCGTATTACATTGTTTATTTTGTCATATTGTTTTGTATATTATGATGTTGTTTCTAACTCATTTAGTTATTAATTTATATATATATATATATATATATATATATATATATATATATATATATATATATATATATAGTTTAGTAGTTAATCGTGAAATGATTTGGGAGGCATTGTTGAGTTTGAAACTGCCACCACATTTCTCATGCGAGACGTGGCAAAACAAAGTTTTCATCCCATCAACCCCATGATGCATTCTGATGTCCAAGCCCTATTACAGAAATGGCACTACAAGCCACAATGGACAGCACAATGTCTATCCTACTGTACCTGCAGCAATACAGTATATGCACAATTATCTGCCTGCCACAGTTAGGATAAATATTTTAACAATGTAATGTGTACTCTTCACTGCTGTTGACCTTTGCTTGCAATAGGCCCTTTTCACAGAAGGAGAAACACAGGTGTAGCTCATAACATTAATTATGGGTCCGTTCGATTTAGATATGGCAGTGCTGTAAACTGTTTGGACACAACTAGTGAAGTAAATGCTATTGGCGACCTGTGAAAAGGGTCCATTCCAATTCCCACAGGTTTAAATTCAAACTGTAGGGCCATCACCATCAACAACTGGTTATATGCAACTACCAACCCCCTATGCTTCAATAGGCGCGCCACTGAGAGAGACATCCCCTTTGACCTCTACATCCACATGACATTTGATGACAGCCAGACACGACTCTTGAGTTCACCTCCATATCAGTATTCCTGGATCACCCATGTGGACATATATTGTACAGTAGGCCTATTTGCTGTGTGTTGAAGATTTGCATTGAACAAAACAATTGCACCTCATGGATGCTAGACATCTAATCTAATTACATCTAAAAGAGTTCTCAAGTGCAACTTGCCATGGCAACATTGAGGTAAATGATCATAAGCTGTATGTTAAATGAGCCTGTGGAGGGTGTGTGTGGAGTGTGTGCTGTTGATGGCTGGTTTACAGCCTCACCTGGCCTGAGTCACACTGATTGGACTCTGGCTGGGTGGGGCTGCATACCTGTGGTGCAGAGCAATCATGGCACCCAGGATAAACCAGCCATCAACACACACACACTCAAGGAGGAGCCACAGCCATGGCAGTTGTACCATCAGCTCGGCGAATACCATCTGCCGGAAACTCAGAATAAACATCTTGCTACAACATCTACCCGTGTCCTGTGTCGGAGGGCCCCAAAGAAAGCCACTTAGGTGGCGTGTGGCCGGACTAACCCTGCCACATATTTCAACCATATCATGGACATTTGCAGAGAGGTTTATGCTAAGAGGGCCAATCAACAACTATTTCAGGAACTATCTTTAGGAACTGAAGCGTTGCTGGGTCTCAATCCTTTACAATGTCGTAGATGTCCACACATGGACTGAAGGGGAGCAGTACCACCGCTTGCATGCTCCACTGACCCTGCAGCAATGGAGGAAGAAGGTTTGGCTGACCAGGGAATCCTTGGTGTTTGAAGAGCTATCTTCACTGGTTACTGCTAAGCATTTAGCCAAAGACTTGGCTTAGATGTATTTTTACATTTTTTACTAAAGGAAAAATATTAATTGTTCACTCGTGTTTTTTCATCTTTATAAACAGGTCCTCTTGAGGTGTTCCACAGTGCATTGCTGCAGTATGCCCTAAAGAGACAAGCATTCAGCTCAGGGCTGGACTGGCCATCTGGCAGACCGGGCACTTTTCCGATGGGCCCACAACTGTTTTCTTTTTTTTTTATCTGACTGACCCATTGTTTTTTTTTTCTTAATTGATACTGGACTGGCCCAATCACTTCTTTAAACCCCAGTGTGATCGATTGTGGTGGGTTTGTCTGGGCTAAATGCCAGGGCTGATTTTTCATCCCAGTCCAGCCCTGGTTCAGCTACAAGGGCATGAAGGAAAGAGGCCAACTTGCCATCCTTGAGCACATTGAAAACATTGTGAAGAGTGTGTGGCGCATTTCATATACAACATCGCTCATTATAACGCACCTACACAAAGACAGAACTAGCTTAAAAGAATATATCACAAAGTTGGCGTGACATCTCATAGGTTTGAGTATGAATGCAAAATGTGCAGAACATTACCTAAGTTTATTCATTCAGCAGGCTACTATTTTCATTCAACAGACGATAATGATTTTTTAATACTTGATTTCGGAACTAATATAACAGAACTACAGTTTAATAGACAAATGGTAGGAACATGAAATAAAAGAAAAGAAGCAAGGGGTTTCAATAAAGATTTTTAAATTATTGATAGTTTGGAAAGCATTTTTGTTTTCTGATTTATAAAGGGTTTTTGTACATTTACACTTGTGCATGTGAAATTTGTAAATAAATAATAAAGTTACATTTCAACAGGCTACAAGACGAGTATGCATATAATGGATGTACATGACCGGAAGTCTAGTCAATAATATTTCATATTAGGGTTAGGGTTTCATATTAGGGTTAGGATTTCATATTAGGGTTAGGGTTTCATTTTAGGGTTAGGGTTTCATATTAGGGTTAAGGTTTCATATTAGGGTTAGGGTTTCATATTAGGGTTAAGGTTTCATATTAGGGTTAAGGTTTCATATTAGGGTTAGGGTTTCATATTAGGGTTAAGGTTTCATATTAGGGTTAAGGTTTCATATGAGGGTTTGGATTAGGTTTTCATATTAGGGTTAGGGTTTCATATTAGGGTTAGGGTTTCATATTAGGGTTAAGGTTTCATATGAGGGTTTGGATTAGGTTTTCATATTAGGGTTAGGGTTTCATTTTAGGGTTAGGGTTTCATATTAGGGTTAAGGTTTCATATTAGGGTTAGGGTTTCATATTAGGGTTAAGGTTTCATATTAGGGTTAAGGTTTCATATTAGGGTTAGGGTTTCATATTAGGGTTAAGGTTTCATATTAGGGTTAAGGTTTCATATGAGGGTTTGGATTAGGTTTTCATATTAGGGTTAGGGTTTCATATTAGGGTTAGGGTTTCATATTAGGGTTAAGGTTTCATATGAGGGTTTGGATTAGGTTTTCATATTAGGGTTAGGGTTTCATATTAGGGTTAGGGTTATGGCATAAAAACTGATTCCGGCAGGCTTAGAGCCCTATTACAGAAATGGCACTTCAAGCCACAATGGACAGCACAATGTCTATCCTACTGTACCTGCAGCAATACAGTACATGCACTGCAATTATCTGCCTGCCACCGTTAGGATAATTATTTTAACAATGTAATGTGTACTCTTCACTGCTGTTGACCTTTGCTTGCAACAGGCCCTTTTCACAGAAGGAGGGGGTTAGAGGTAATAACCAAGATGAGCCCTTTGAGGATGAGCCCTTCTTAAATAACTTTTGTTCTGATGGTCGTAGAGCCTATTTAGTTGGCTCCGTCTCCACTAATTCGGGGACGCCCGTTCAAAAGTAACCAAACACAACGTTTCTCTGTCAACCGGATGTACCAGAAACCACTTCTGTATCCTGCACATGGCTGTATCTCCGGAACGGAACGTCGCAATGACTCGGGACCAAGACTGGCATGTTCAGCTTCCCCATAAACCATCAGACGGACATCGGTTCTGAGTCGTTCTTACCTTCAGAAAAAAAGTTATTAAGGAAAATCTAACTACCATTCACCCTAATGTTAAACTACACAAAATTGATTGGGTTTGGTTAAAGGTTAGGCTTAGGGTTTCATATTAGGGTTAGGGATTCATATTAGGGTTAGGGTTTCCAATTAGCGCTAGGGTTAGGGTTTCATATTAGGGTTAGGGTTTCCAATTAGGGTTAGGGTTTCATATTAAGCTTAGGGTTTCATATTAGGCTTAGGGTTTCATATTAGGGTTTGGGTTTCATATTTGGGTGAGGGGTTTCCAATGAGGGTTAGGGTTTCCAATTAGGGTTAGGTTTAGGGTTCCATACTAGTGTTAGGGTAAGGGTTTCCAATTAGGGTTAGGGTTTCCAATTTAGGGTTAGGGTTTCATATTAGGGTTATGGTTTCATATTAGGGTTAGGGTTTCATATTGGGTTTAGGGTTCGGGTTTTATATTAGGTTTAGGGTATAGAGCAATCCTCCCCCCCTCTCTCTCTCCCTCTCCCTCTCTCTCTCTCTCTCTCTCTCTCTCTCTCTCTCTCTCTCTCTCTCTCTCTCTCTCTCTCTCTCTCAGACGGACATCAGACCATTTTCAGTTTGATTGCAATAGACAATTTACTGGTTTCATGACATTGGTGGGGACATGTCCCTAGTGTCCCTACTGGTCTGAATCCCCACCCCCTCACTGTTTTGTGCAGTTTATAGTTCCTCAATGTCGAAAACACCATCGACCCTCACAGTAATGTGAGTGGCCTGACTTGGCCATGTGAGTGTATGTAAATTGGTCGCCTGCTTAGCTCTGTAGCCAGGAGGGAGGATAGACGCCACCCATTAAATTGGTGTGAATGTGTACTCTTCAACTCCCCTCACCCCTACCTTTCCAAAGACGTGGGAGAAGCTATGGTGGCCTGTACTGACCTGCTATTTCCAAAATAATTTTGTTTTGTTTGTCTGTTCTTTGCTACTGTAGAAACATGCGGCGGTGCAACATGGTGGGCTCCGGGGAACGTTGACCCACTCCATATGTAGATATAAAGGTCTCATTCTAAGGTAACAAAATCATGATTCTTATTTTCATGGGATTATACACTAATTAAAACATACTTATGAATATTATATTCCATTTCTGCCAAGTCCGTTCTACTAGATGCCACTAAAGTCTACACACTGCACCTTTATTGTAGATGTAATTGGAAGAACCAAGTGCACAGACACAGAAACACATGTTCCCATGTTCAATATGCTATGCATTTGGCGATATATCACTTTCAGTTTGTTGTCTCGTCGGGGCTTGTGAAGAAACTATATCATATAATAAATTAAATTCAGTTTAAATTCTTGGTTGAGCTCATGCCCCATGTGGATGTCAGATTAAGATATTCCAATGAGATCAGCAAAATAAATCAAATTCCAATTTCAATGCATTTGATTCAATTGCATTAATGTAAATGTTTTAATTAGTTTTTTATTGTTTATTAAACATTTTATAATATAGAAACATTAAAATTGTACAGCATATAATACAACATATAACATTGACCCTTACCTTGCATCTTTAATATTTTTGGAAAGCATCTCTCTCTCTCTCTCTCTCTGTCTGTCTGTCTGTCTGTCTGTCTGTCTGTCTGTCTCTCTCTCTCTCTCTCTCTCTCTCTCTCTCTCTCTCTCTCAGTAATGGGCAGATAGGCCTATAAAAAAATAACAATTAAAAGAGTAAAAACTAGAAAGTAAATACAGAAAATATACCAATATGATGATGTGAGTAGCCTATGACCGGATCTATATGCACAATATGAGTAAGCCTATATAAGTGTATATTGGTTTGTGTGTGGAGTCTTAGTGAAGTGTCATGTCGGCCTAACTGAATCACAAACACGCAGCTCTAAAAATAGACGCTGAGTGAAACTTGTCAATCCCTGGTGAGGTGAATGTCAAATCCACACACACACACACACGCACACACACACACACACACACACACACACACACACACTTGAATGGGTGGTGATTTTATTACAATTTACATTTTGCAAAACCATAGATAAATAAAACAAGGTTTGTGTTCATTTAAATATTCACACAAACACACATTCACCCACACACACACACACACACTTTTAATTATGAGTAGAGATGACCAATCAAATTAGACATGGTTATGAATCATTATGTACGGCAGTCAGTAGGCTACACACCACATAATTAACTTTTCTTCATACTTCATACATACTACTTCAGATTTCATTCCTCAGATCGTTGCTTAGTTTGTACTCTGGTAGAGGGTTTTCTTTTGAAACATCCTCCTACTCTCTGGAAATGCAGAGCATGCTCAGAATATGAATGAAGTAGATTCAAAATCTTCCGCATTTCGACTAAAAAAGATAAGCCTATAACTGGCCTGGGATCTCCGTGTTGTCTCCCGTTTCTAATCCCGACCAATCGACAGTCTGAAGAAAGACTAGAATGTGCTGAAGTGGAGTTGAATGCTGTCTACTTCTCAAGTAAAGATAACCACAAACAAACAAATAGACAAACAGGAACAAAGCAAACAGAGACTTACACTTGACTTTTGAATGTGCTGTTTAGAGGGTCTGCTTAGTAGTTCCTCATCATCACAGTGGGGATGTAGTGTGCAGTGTCATTTTAAGGCCCCTATAGAGGTAGGACTCCAGAGAAGCACTTTCTGAGTTCAGACATATCGTAACCATGCCAACAATGTATGTACGAAGTCCCTGCCATTGGTTTCTCACTCGGAAATAATGATGATTTTTGTAGATGTTTACCATGTCCTGATGCTAGAATTATAAAAGGTATACATTAAAAAACAACATTTTTAATCACTTATACGCAATAAATGTGTGTTCTAAGTTTGCAATGATTGTTATGTTTATGGACTTAGGAGGCGTAAGGACTAATATGTGTAATTTGCTTTTGATTAAGCTCTATTCGTCAGTGACATGTTTAAATATAGATAAAAAACAAAAAGAAACAACCATCTTTGGAACCAACTTTTACCAGAAGACAGTTTGCCTGAAAGTAACTAATCTATAACATCATCAACTACACCATATAGTCTCATTTCACTTTTAACATCTAGCATGATTCTACACAACAGTTTTGTCTCTGGAAAGAAAAGGGGTTCCCTTGGTATCTAACCATGGTATTTATGCTTGCTGTGCGATGTGTAAAAACATACTATTTTAGCGGTGTTGGCATTGTCACTTAAGATAAACACACACACACACACGCACACACAGAATTTGGAAAGGTGACAAAACACACATACACATACAAATACACACACACGCACACACACACACACACACACACACTCATGCCCACACATACACAAACACATGCAGATTTCTTGCCAAATTTTCACTTCCTTCCAAGGTAAAAAAACAAAAACAAAAAAGTGGCAATGGACACCTAGCAGTTAGGGTAGGCCTATACAAGCAGGTGGTCTGATTCCCCCCCCCCCCCCACCCCCCCATCACTTTGCATCAATCAATGCAGTCGACATATATATATCTTCTCAGTATTCCCAGAGGGAGGTGGCGTCCGCGCTGCCCCCATCCCCTGTGAGGATGCCCCCCTGGTCCCCGCGCACGTACTTCCCGCCGTTGGTCTTGATGGCGACGCGGCCGTGCTCCAGGAACTCCAGGTAGAAATCCTCGGGCTGCTCCCCGTCGGAGCACACCGCGCCGCTGGCCGACACGTACCAGAACTTGCCCCCCACACCTGGGGACGGAGGAGGGGGATGGGCCCATCATTATGCTATATTGCACACACTATGAGTGACACATGAAAAAAATGCTGCAATAGGGCTTGTACATCGCGGCGTCACATTGTAATGAAAAACACCACCATTTTGGGAGCATAAGAATGTTGGTCATCATATTATTTTGGTCATTGTTTCGTCATTAATCCTGAAATGATTTGTCATTTTTGTGTTTGTTACTGCATACAGCATTTCTCATGCGAGACGTGGCAAAATTAAGTTTTCATTAGCCTAGGTTTCGGTATATTCACATTGATTTAGGATTTTACAATACTACAAATCTGTTGAGTCCTCTCAATATGGCGGAGTATTGCCAACAATGCATTCTGATGCACAAGCTCTATTCTATTAAAATGATACACTATATTCACTGTACACTATATTATACACTAAATTACTCTCCTATGCAGTCTATATATCAGCTCTGAGTGACAAATTACACAATTATTCTACTTTACAACATATTATACAGTCTGTTCTCTTCTATTTTGTATGTATTACCTATGAGTGGCACTGGATAACATTGTTCTGTAATACACTATTCTAGCTCATACAGCTCTAGCTGTAAGAGACAAATGAGAAGACGTTTCTATTCTCTAACATGGTGTTTCCCAAAGACTGGGTCGCGACCCAGTCTTTGGGAAACACCCACCAGTGGATTTCAATTGGGTCGCATGTGCAAAATCTTTGATTTTTTTTCATCTGCAGTACATTTTTTGTCCACATGGGGGTGTTGCCCTTTCTACCCATAGACACTCAGGATTGCAAGCGACCCTCTCACATTCAGCCCAAGTCTGGCGGGCTCACATACTTAACGGTCTGGCGGTGCCACCAGCAAACATTTTTCAACAATTGTCGAGCCAATAAAAATAAAGGAGCCTGTTTTTAACATGAAGTTCTCAAAGAAATGTCTCTTTGAAATACGTAGTTCATCAATTCAATAGGTCTGTAATACAATATAAAGTGAGAAATGGCAGTGATAAGGTACAGAAATGTGAATTGGGTCGCAATGGTTCATCATTTTCAAAATGTCCTCAGAAGAAAAGTTTTGGAAACACTGCTCTAACATTATGTATACACCATAGCCATGAGTGACAAATGAGGAAATTATTCTGCTCTATTTCTTCTCTAATCTACTCTGTTCCAGTCCATAGTCTTCGCCTACATGGGGCAACATATCGTCCCAGAGGGCACTGACTCTTTATGTGGTACGCTCCGTCGTTGAAGAGCAGCGTGAAGATGTCGTAGACGGATCGGTTGGAGTCCAGCGTGTTGGACGTCTTGTGATGGCACACGAAGCCGCTCTCCCCTCGGAGAATCAGCATCGGACGGTTGATGAGCTTCATCAGGAACAGCTCGTCATCGCCTGCGTCGACCACACACAAATGATTGTACACCATTACTAACAATGATAACAGGAGTGACATAAAGGATGAGGTGGGGTTTGAGGGCAACTCATGGACTTTAAACAAGGAGTCACTCACCCACGCTGTCACTGACGGCCGACAGCTGCCCGTTCTTTTTCGTGCACACGTATTTGCCGTTGCTCGCCTTGAGCGCCACCCTCTGACCTCGCCATTCGATGTCAAACATTGTGTTGGGTTGGCTGCAAGGAAGAGGTGCAAGAGCAAGGACAATGAGTTACGCCAGGGGCTGGAGATAGTGCAGTCGCTACTACTAGGGGGTTCAACTCCCAGCCAAAAAAGGTTCTGGCTGGGTTCGGTCCCCAATGTCGACAGTCTACCTGTAGGCATCTTTGAGCAAGCTGCCTAAACCCTACCTGCTCCTGTATCTGACATCACTGTCCACATGGCTTTGGATAGTAAATAATATTAATGATGCTAAAACCAGTTGAAGTATATGAAGTATGTGAGTGGCTACTCACACTTCTGTGGCAGTGGACTGAATCTCTCCGTGAGTCACAAGGGTCCAATAAGATCCTCCATTGGTTCTGAACATGGTCTTCTTGCTCTCCCGATCGATCTCCATCTGAAAGGTCTCCATGTCTGTCTCTACGTCCTGATTGGCTGAAATGCTCACTCCTGAAAACAATGACAAGAGGACAAGATAACTCTAACTAACTGGTTATGTTTCTTTTTAAATAGAAACTGTTTTTAGTATATAGAAAGTCTGGCTATCTTGAGAAACCCATTTGTGTTGCTGAGGGACGGAGAAAATTATGTTGATAAGATATCAGAGTACAATGTGTTATCCAAGATAAATAAACAAATAAACAAATGAAACATACGTATATGTATAATTTCTGTATGATATACCAATTATATGTGCCATTTGCTGGATGCTTGTATTATACAATACCGTTAGTACATACATTTCTTAGCATGGGGTGGTCCTTGTGAGAATTGAACCCCAAATCCTGGAGTGTAATACCATCGTCTATTGAGCAACACAGGACCACAAGGATTCACACATTTTTTTACCGCCATATGGATCAAATATAGCATAAGCCCTTACCTTTACAGGCTTCCTTAGATGAGACATACTTCTAAGGTTCAAACATATAAAGACCCATACAGACACAGATATTGTGTCTGGATCTTGCAGCAGCAAACCCACTGACTCTACTGAATTGGGCATGGAAGCACTTCTTCAGTTTGTACACTGATATATAATCATCTGTGTTGTAAAAGATCTGCTATTGCATCATAAAAAAAATTATGCCGCAAGCATGCCTACTTTGTATTCTCACAAAATGATTGTATTTGATGGGACATTCATATTTTAATGTGTTGCAGATTGTAAGTAAAAGTAATAATTTAATCTAAAACAACAACAAACAAACAAATACTCTCTGGCGTTGTAAAACCTATGGTAGGCTATGTATGAGTGTAATGTTTTCTTCAATGTATTTAAAAGAATAACTTTAATCTGCACATTTTGCATTTGTAAATCGCACGTGATGGAGAAGGTGGGGATTAATCGACGTGGTTAGTAAAACATTGCACAGACCAGTATTTTACCAATGGCAAAATCCATGCCCCTCCAAACCTCTCTCTCTCTCTGTCTCTCTCTCTCTCTCGTCCTAAGGCATGCAGTAACAATCCACAGTATTTACTGTCTGGTGGACATTACACTGACACACATATGACCTGGCTGTGTCTGCTGCAGTTCAAATTAGACACCACGGAAATATCCTTCAACCTTTCTCTTTAAGCCTGTTACGAGCCTAATCCGCCCCCCTCCCCCAGCCGAGGCCAGCCCTCCAACCAAACCCAACCTGCTCACTGCTCGCCACTCAGCTGTAATTCCCTGAGTGGTGAGATTCAAATCTGCTCCACAGGGTTCCTGTAAGGAGCTTTCTGCTCACTCCTTGCATCACAAAACATACAAGAGGCAAATAAATGGGCCTCAAAGTAAATTACCTATTTCAATTAGAATGAGTTTTATATATATATATAAAGTAAAATTATATATATATATATATATATATATATATATACTTTAGATATCCATGGACAACCAGCATAGAGTGATTATCGAACCATTAGTGTGTGTATGATTGTGTGTGTGTGTTTGTGTGTGCGTGCGTGTGCGTACTTGTGTGTATGTGTGTGCGTGAATACTATCTGTTCTGTGTATTTGTGAGTAAGTGTGCTAAAGATGTCATTAGCTTGCCATGGCACAACGACACCCTAAATCAATAAATAATAAAATAAAATGACTGCTAGTGTTTCCTTCCCCTTGCTGACATCTCAAGTCATTTATAGCACACCAGAAGCTTCAGGTTGAATCTCGAAGATTGAATATAATGAAGTAACACTTCTCTTAATCTTCAATGGACACACAGTGGAAAGGACAAAGCCCATTACCACACTCACAGCATGGCTGTCAAGCCCAAGACCCAACCCTGCCATGTTGAGTTATCGTTCACTATTATTATGTTATAAGTAGAGTCATAAATTATATATATTTCAGAGGGTTAGCGTTCTGTTTCATTACTCTCCGTGTGCTTGGAATATATTCACCTCATCACGCGAAAAATGTGTATGTAATGTAACACAGGAAACTGGCAGCCCAAACCCTGTTGGAGAAGGCCTTCATCTGTGTCTTTTTAATCTCACATTTAATCATGCTGTATATCAACGCCACTTATAGGCACATAAAGCTCAACAATATATGACAACACAAGAACACCTTGAAGACATCGTGGTGATGGCTTTCCTTGTACAATGCGAAAAAAGGAAGATTTGGTGATTAGGTGAATACAAGAATAGACAGCAACAAGGCAGAGCTGGCTGAACTACACACTATTGCACAGTGCAGAGAAGAAAAAACAATGTATACAAACTAAAAATAACTACAACCAGAAAAAGTTGGTTGTCTTGAAAATGGGTGGCATGTATTAGTCAATAAAATTGTTATGGACTCATCATTCTCAATATTCAAGCTTCTGAAATCCAGAAACCAGGAAAATAAAATAGCTGATGTGTTGATCTGTTCTGTGTTAAGACTACACTCACATTCAAGGTGAAAACAGGTTTCAACAACACTGTCAAACAGTATATCATCAATCGGCAAATCACCAGTGAATATGTCTTTGCTTCCACCAAATAGCAATAACTCAATAACTTCATTGTGTGTAGACCTCCATCTATTTATGCGACTCCATCCAACTCTCCATAAATAAAACTCACATAAAAGTGACCGTGATGGCCATTTCTCATGGATACCCTTGGCGAGACTCATTACCTTGTTTGACAGAGACAAAGCGCTTGTTTGCGGCCTGGAACACCACTTGTGGGTGACTCTCCTCCAGGTCAAACAGCTCATCCTTGCCGGGCTTGGAGCAGCGGCCGGAGCGCAGCGTTCCCGTGGGACCCATGGGGGTCAGGTACTTCCCGTCGCAGTCCTTGAAGGCCAGCTTGCCCGCCTTGAGCCCCAGGGTGAAACACGTGGTCGGGATGTTCTCCTTCACCAGCTTGCCGTCGTTGCTGAGGAAGCGGCTGTCGCAGGTCTTCAGGCTGTACTTGCCCTCCACATAGACCAGGGTGACCAGGGAGTGCACCCCCCAGGGTATGTTGCTGTCCACCGACATCTCCTCCTCGGATGCAGACAGGTGGGCGTAGCGCTTTCGGGCGATGCTAAGCAGGCTGGCCTGTGGGTGCAGGGCCAAGTGGACTGCCCACAGCTCTGGCTCTCCGATGACCTGGGCGAAGCAGGACAGGTAGTCAGCTGAGCCACCAAAGTAGCGCAGGTAGGGTTCTGACTGTAAGGCCCAGCGACCGTCAGACTGGGGCACGATGAAGAAGCGGCACCCGGAGTCGGGCTTCTCTGCCCCGCCAGTGATTTTGCCATCGTTGTCAGAGGACAGGTAGCGACCCAGGTGGCTACGGAGTAACACCACCTGGGGGTCCCGGTCGTCCTGCTCCAAAGTCCAAATCTGTTTCTTCTTCATACTCGACGCTGATGCGTTTACCTTGAAGCCAAAGGCCTCCGCTGTCAGATAGCGGCTTTCATGGTTGATGAGGCCAAATTGCAGCTTCAGGGCTTCTTTGTTGAATCCGTTTGTGGGCATGCTGAGTCAATCCACGAGATTGGGTGTTCCCAGAAGACTTGTTTTAGGACAATAAAGGGGAAGGGAAGTGGGGGAGATCGGACTATGAGAGAGAAAAGAAAAAAGTACAAACGTCGCTCTTCCTTCTGTCACTTAAGCCGTGAAATAGCCCAATCTAGCTCCCTAATGCAACTTTATCTCTCCTTTTCCACTCTTTATTTCCCTTTCTCTTCTCCCTGGACAACTTGCACAGGCACTTGCTGTTGGTTCCCTAATCGGTAAGGATTAAAATCACCAGGACACGGCTGCCTCAATCCACCAAGCCGCTGACGTCACCTTCCAGTGACTCCACCTCTAATGCACTCTCTTCTTACCCTCTCTCTTTCTCTCTCTCTTCCTTGCTTTCTTAGCCTCACAAGCCCAGTGTATCTTCAGTTCTTCAGATCATCAGTTTCTGATCTTGCATTCTTTAAACTCACGCCTTCAACCCTTCAATCGTGTTCACTCCCTTCACATCTATCTCACAGTGACCCTTGGTTAGCTTGTGAGTGCCACTCTTTATTGGCTGTAAGTCACACATTCAGGCCCCTTGGACAACTAACCCTGCCTTCCAGTCCAAGGATTATCCAGGCTTTGATCTGCTGTCCAGGCACAGCCTCACCGGAAAACGTCTGGGAGGGTAAAGATGCTTTCGGTGGCACCCCAGGAAGTCTTCCTGATAAGTTGTGATTATTTGTTTGTAAGGACCCCCCTATGTGTTTTAGCTAGAACAATCCTTAATCTCCGGGCTTAGTTTAAGGCGATGGCTTGTTTAGCTACACTGCCACTGCTACACAAGACTTGGTTTTCCTTAACAGTGAATTCAAAACTCTTTCAAATGCACTTATTTTTTCCCAGGGTCAACCTGCTGCAAAAAGGGCTGGCAAATAAATGCATGAAGTGATATTTGTTTATGTTTAGCCTCCTATTCCAATATGTGTATTGGTTAGAATCGTCTGTGTCAAGCTACAGGCAATTTGAATCCAACACATTTGAATATACCTTTGTGTCATACATTTGCCTGGAGTTGCCTGCCATTTATCTGTCTTTATACTGCTGCCTGACAGTCAGTTTATCCCTTACTCCCACTGTGTAATCCCCCCCCCCCCCCCCTCCGCCAGCCAAAATAGGACTCAATGCCCCATGATCCTTGTCACAAGACACGCCAAGATCACCAATTGTAAGAGCATTACCAACAAGTGAGGTTCAATAGGGGCGTAGTAGGGTATTTTATGCAATTGGACACTTGTTAATGCAATGCATTGCTCTTGGAATGAGGACATAGATATGGGATTTCTACAGTGATCTCAGAGGTCCATAGGGGGTTAAGACAAATGTTGTTGTACCATGTACTGCAACATGTGCCAGATTATAAACCTATATATAGCTAGACTCAATGTTATTTAAAATATAATTCACTCCAAAAAGTTATAGCAATACATATTGGCCACTATCCTCATTAGCAATTAGCTAAGTTGCGCCCGTGAAATTGCTTATTGTTTTTAACAACTCATGCACGATCAAAAAGAGATTAACCTTCATTACTGAGTTATAATGACACACTCTGGTGTGCATGTAATATGCTAAAGTCACTCAGCCCTTTTCCATCTGTGAATTTGTTTTGCTACTAACCTTTATGTTCTAGTACCCCTGTTAGCCATTAGCCACTTCTCTCACCTTCCCAAAAATCAAACCAAACAACTTTTAAATGAGGATCCATGACCAAGCGTTAACATTGGCCACTAGTTAACAGAGAGAGGTCATGTTTAATCTGTAATATTTGTAAAAGATGGATTAAAAACCTATCCACCAAATGGTTTTTGACCTTCTGAGGTAGCTGAGGTTGTTTTCGATGCGATGACATCATCTTAAGATTGTCTTTACCGACACCACCCCACACACCACACTTTGAAATCCTTATTTAATCCTCTTACTTTTTTATTTGTATGTATTTGTGTTTTTCTGTATTCTCTTTCTTTCTTTTCTTGTTCTCGTATCTGCCGGTGGTACCTGTCTAGTCAATTGTGTTTTTGTTGTTCTGTGATGTATAGGCCTACTGACCCATGTGTGATGTACATAATGAGTACATAATATGGTCTGTACTATGACTGATTGTAAACTTTTATGTCAAAATAAATGTCTGAAAAAACAAAACAAAAAACTACACATGATCAATCAAGGAGAGAGACAGAGAGGGTGGGGGAGAAAGAGAGACCCTGTGATTGATTGGTAGAGTCTAACTCTGTGTGGAGGATTAACCTGATTGTACATTACAATAATATATTTCCATCACCTATATGTCAATACCTAATAATGACATACATTTCACTTTATAATTACATACACATAACCAACACACACCACACATATAATCATATAGCTACCTCTAGTCTAGAGCAGGGGTCTTGAACCTATGGTTTATTTCACTGATTGCATATAGCTGACCAACAAGGCTGAAAATATTACTATGTCTTTCTAGGATAAAACACTACATTTTCACTGCACAAAGTCAAGTTAAGTCATTTTTATTTGAATAGCCCTTAATCACAGTTACAGTCTCAAAGGGCTTCACAGGCCACACATTTTATGACACCCCGCTAACCCCAGCCATAGCCCCCCTGCAGCAGGGGTAGGCTAGTGCTGGCTAACAGGTCGATTTAGCTGTAATGAGAGCTGAGAGACACTCCTAGGAGCCACATGAGCAAGTAAAGAGGTAGGTTTTAAATTTGGATTTGAATTTATCAACAGAGTCAACTTCCCTGCTGACAGGTGGCAGACTGGTCCACAGATGGGCGCTCGGTAACAGAACACTCTGCGTCCTGCTGATTTCTTTTTCAATTTAGGGATTTAAAGAAGGCCAGCTCCTGAAGACTGGAGGGGCCAAGAAGGACAGTAAGGATATGGCTACCTGAAGGATAATATGGCTAATGTGGTCAAATTTTCTGGTTCCAGTTCGGAGTCGGGCAGCAGTGTTCTGTACAAGCTGGAGGCTTTTTGTATTAGAGTTTGGTAAACCAGAGAACAATGCATTACAGTACTCTAATCTAGACGATATAAATGCACGGAAGAGGGTCTCTGTGTTTCCACTGCAGATAGCATTGGTCTAATTTTAGAAAGATTTCTAAGATGAAAGAATGCAGTTCTGGTAATGCTTTTTACATGTTGATCAAAAGAAAGCATAAGGTCAAACAAGACACCAAGATTTTTGACACATGAACTTTGAGAGATAGTAGAGTCCTCAAAACGTAGTGTGACATCTTCAAATTGTTTTCGTTGTTGCTTTGGACCGATGACTATCAGCTCTGTCTTTCCTGTGTTAAGCTGCAAGTAGTTTTGGGACTTCCATCTTTTTAATTGCAGTTAAGCAGGATTCAACACGGATATGGGAGGAGTCGTTTGATCCAATGGGAATGTAGATTGGAGTGTCATCAGCATAGCAGTGAAAACTAATTCCGTAGCTGCTGCAAGTGATATCGCCAAGAGGAAGCATGTAGATTGCAAAGAGCAGTGGACCGAGGACCGGCCCTTGGGGGAGTCCAAAGCTTAGGTTGCAGTGTTTCGATTGTGAGTCTTCACAAAGAACGAATTGCGTTCTGTTTGTAAGATAGGATCTGAACCAGAGAAAGGCCGAGCCTTTAATGCCAACATAGTGTTCAAGACAAACAAAACACACTTAATGGTGAATTAAGTGTACCACTTTTGTACCAGTGTAACACTTTAAGACTTCTAGACATCCAAATATTTGCCTTAGATGTCCAGCTTCGATGTCATCTATTCTTATTGTGAGATGTCAGACTTCAGACTTTACATACATTTCCATATACTCTTTACATCTATTTGTATCAGATAAGAAGTCAAGTCGAGTCAGGTCAAGTCAAGTCAATTGTCTTCATATAGTGTAACGACTTGACTCGAACAGGCGGTGTGGACCCAAAAGCATGACGAAGAGGACGAAAAGTAAAACGAAAAGTTCTTTACTCAGTAATCAGGTTACAGGCAGGAGCATAAACCAGGCAATCAGTCTGACAGATAAACAGTACAGATATGGGGCAGGCAGAGACATCATCATGTAGGGCAGGCAGGCAGTTGGACCGTCGGTTCCAACAAGGCAGTCAGGTAGGCAAACAATTCAGACGTGGGGCAGGCAGGTAATCAAGATAAACAGGCAGGGTTGGTCGTACACAGGCATGATAATCAGACAAGGCAGAGTTTGTAACCAAAGAATAATATACATGATAATGCGAGAAAGCTTGGAAATAACACACAAGACGATTTGGCAGAGAACAAGGAGAAATGGACTGGTCTATATGCTGGTGAAATAATGAGGTGTTAATGAGCTGCAGGTATGGGCAATCAAGATGACATCATGCATGGCAGGATGACATCATGCATGGCAGGGTGACATCATGCATGGCAGGATGACATCATGCATGGCAGGGTGACATCATGCATGGCAGGATGACATCATGAATGGCAGGGGGAGTGGCTTATCTGAAATGACAGGAGAGTGAATGACAAAACAGGGAAACAAAACGGGATAAAGTAAACTGAAATAATCAGTTACAGTCTCAAAGGGCTTCACAGGCCATATATTTATGACACCCCCTACCCTAGCCCCCCCAAAGGGCAAGAAAAATCTCCCTCAATTATCAGAAGGAAATCTTGAGAAGGAACGCAGAGTGAGGGATCCCTCCTTACAGGGATGGTAAGGAGTGCAATGGGTGCCATAATTGACAGACACAGTATTACAAGTAGACATTTTAAGTAACAAAAAAAGATTTTGGCCATGGTGATGAGGTGCTGGCTGGTGAGCAAGCCGGTAACCATCAAGTGGACTTGGCAGACGTCCAGTCATGATCACAGCAACACACTAAAACAGCATTATGGTTAGATGGGGCAGGGTGGATGCGTCAACACTGTGTGCGTTTGTGTGTGTATGTGTGAGCAGAAAGTGGTTAGGAAGGGGTCAGATAAAGCTGAGGTATAGAGTGAGACAACCGAGTCTTCAACGAATTTCAACACCACGGGTCAAGACATGATCCAGCATGTTTCAACCACGCTGTTTGAAGCCAAACATATCTGTGATAGACAGAGAAACCTTTGCGATAGAATCAGACATGTCAGACAGACACATATGTCAGACAGACACATTCACATGAATGTTAAAATCCCCAACAAGCAAAGCTTTGTCAGAATATGTAACAAGATTGGCTGCAAATTCAGAGAACTCATCCAAGAAAAGTGAGTATGGGCCCGGTGGGTGGTAAACTAAAGCTAAGAAGAATGAATCTGCAATGCTTTTGTTGGATTAATAGGGACCGAGGAGGAAAGTAAGCACCTAAAAAGATGAAAATTGTTATTTTTCGGTCTTAGGACGAGTTTTGAATTCGAGATTAGGGCCACTCCCCCCACCTTTTTTGATTCTCGAGACAATTGTAAGCTACTAGTTGGGTTGGGTAGCTTCGTTCAATGGTAGATAAATGTCTGGATTTAAACAGGTTTCACATAGGCCCAAGATATCTATCTGATTTTCAACAATTAGATCCTGGACCAAGAGCTCTTTAGTTGAAAGCGATCGGATATTCATGAATCCAATGTTGAGCTCTTCCGATTAATTAAAGTTTGAGGGAGTTGGGTTACCACTCAGCTCTGAGGATAAGGAAGTTGAAGAAATAACAGGCTTTGATCTGTTATTTTGTTTGCAGATTTGCGGTTGCCTTCACCTGCGGGTTTTACACCTCGAGAAAGTACGAGGCAGCGCCACAATTTCAATAGGTGTAGGTTTACTATGAACCTCTATTTGGCAGTTGCTGCTGTGATCAATTTTAAGACATGGAGGTGCCTCGGTGTCAGCTTTACGTGATACATCACCCAGGCTAACTAGATTTGTTAACCCACCCAGTGCTTTAGGCTCTGCAATGTTGGCTAGTATGTAGCTAGTGTTGCGAATAAATAATAACATATGTATCAGCAGGCTGTAATATCTACACATAGCCACAAAGGAGTAGAAATAAATATACAAGTTGTATTAGCCCCACCTGACCACATGATGGCGGCAAACATAATACACTGGGGGCGGGCGCTCAACACTAGCCATTATGCGTCATAGAGGCCACGCCTCCTGCCCAGAGACCATCCGGGCGGAAACATCCGGTTAGAATCAGAAACCCCCAGGCAGCGCATCGGGACGGATGCAACGCGAGGGGGTCTCTCCACGCGGCGTGAACTATACAATACCCCTCCTTCTGCTTCATAGATTAAAATAACTAAAGCTAAACAAATAAAGTGAGTTAAAGCGTTCCTGTTGTCGGCGGCCTTCTTCCTCAGAACACAACCCCACACTAGCAGGTTTGCTAATTGCCTGCTCCAAAACCAAAGCTGCCAAAAAAAATGTATGAAAATGATTGTTCCTTGTTTGAATGGTAACCAGAAACTAGCTAACTATGAGGTCACATAAAGACTGGTTGGAGGCTTTACTGAATGCACACATGTGCATTCAGTGAAGCAATGGCTACCAATAAGTACCCTCCAGCTCTTCTCTATCATGTTGAATTTCCCCCTGCATGCTGGGAGCTGTTACACATGAATAGCTCCATGCTGTGCAAAGTGTATCCTGGCAAAACAATGATGATAGATAAATGAATCCATGATTACACCTACCAGTTTTATTTTTCTGACCAAGACCATCCGACCATTCTCCATGCGGCATTTTACCTGGATCATTTGAGCGTAAACACATTGACGGTACCATGGTTACTAGGTCACATAACAACCGTGGTAAACTGCACCAGCAAGTGGAGTATTGTTGTGTATCATGCTCATGTTATTATTTACCGCAGTTTGCTCCCTGTGGACACGTTCTCCATATCAGTTGCCTATACCTCCCTTTTTGCCTCCCTGCACCATTACTGTAGCATATGTGACATACTTGATGTAATATTCAGGTACATGTAAAGATTTAGATTTGCTACAACAAAACTAAAATCACAATGTGAAATATGAATAATTGTTGAACTTGTTAAATATTACATAGGCCATGTTGATTGTTGCTGATCAGTTTAGACCAGAAATAGAAGTATATGCCTCAGCTGTAGGCCTATTCCTCAATTTTAAACACCTATGGTCACTACAATATATTTATAGTGATGCTAAATGGTGATAGTGTAATATTTCACAGGAAAACATTTCTGTTTTGGTGTCGATGAAGGAGTACTGAAGGGGTTCTGGGAGTACAGAAGGAAAACAAAGTAAGGTTGGGAAACACTGCTCTACAAGTATGGTGTGTAGGCTATCAAGAAGCATAATGAGCAACATTTTTGTAAAGAGACATTGTGTAACACTTTATAATAACTAAACCCTTTGGAGCATTTACAATCTATTAGTTAATAGTGAATTCATCATTAGTAAAACATGAACAATACATTATTAAATCATTACTAACCTACTTACTAACTAACTTATGTTAAGCATTGATAAACACTGTTACAAATGTTTGATTAGTAGGTTCATTTATAATAGTTAATTCATAATAAACACTATGGTAAGCATATACTGTTATAGATGATTTATTCTGTATTAATAGGGCCAGTTTTAAGGTGGTTGATTACTGCATTGTCATACTTTATAGACGACTTGTAAACACTTGATGATGCAACTAATGCTAACTAGAGCTAGTTGTAAAGCATTTACTAATTGTTAGTTAAGATTTTGCGTGACCTAATCTAAAGTGAGAACTATCTATGCCTTATTAAACATTTATAAGTTATCAGGGTGGCCATGCCAGAAGCTCCCATTACAGAACCAATGTTAGCATCTGGCAGCTTACGTGTAGGCAGCGGATATCCGGATAACGACTTCCTCTTCCGTGCGTCGGTCATTACAGTCCGATTCGCAACTTGAGACGCGAGAATACAAGACAAGACAAAAACGCTGTGCACCGTCAATGCCTTCGCAAGACAGCAAAAGACAGGAAAGTCTGGAAATAATCTGGTCGTGAACTTCGTCTCTCAACTCCATTCTCACGTCTCAAGTTGCTAATCGGACTGTAATTCCTGACGCATGGAAGAGGAAGTCGTTATCCGGATATCCGCTGGTCGTCAGATAGCCGATGGGAAACAAGTCGTCTATAAAGTATGACAATACAATACAATGTATTTATCAAACACCTTAAAAATTGCTTAAAAATCCCTATTAATACAAAATAAATCATTTATATACAGTGTATATAAATGCTTAACATAGTGTTTATTAGTAGGTTAGTAATGGTTTAGTAATGTATTATTCATGTTTTACTAATGATGAATTAAGTATTATAAATTAACCTACTAATCAGAAACAAACCATTTGTAACAGTGTTTATCAATGCTTAACATAGTGTTAGTTAGTAGGTTAGTAATGATTTAATAATGCATTGTTGATGTTTTATTAATGATGAATTCACTATTAACTAATACGTTGTAAATGCTCCAAAGCGTTTAGTTATTATAAAGTGTTACCAGACATTGTTGTTATGCAACAAGACAAGACAAATAATGAACACATACAGTTTTAATGTTTAAGTCCAAAAAGTTAAATTATATCTACAATATATCTACAATATACAACAGCACACACATTGCTGCTGTTGCTATTTCCTAATAGAGATACAATACTGCCACCTACAGGGAAGGGGTTTAATCTACATTTAAAGGAAAACACTGAGCTAGTCCCGGCCCACTAGATTTGATAGACACTTTCTGTGTTATTATTTAGGGGCCGAGCCAATAGGCCTATTGCTGGTCAGGTTTTCACTAAATCTAGGAGAAAGCCTGGGAAAGAGGTTTGGTTTTGTTTGATGTCGCTGAAAAGATGTAGGTCAAGATATAGACGTCTAAAAGACGTTTAAATGACGTTGAAAATACCTAAAGACCTTTACAGTTTTTTTTGGTGTTAGGGTTTCGTTTAAGGGTTTCGTTTTGGTTTTAGGGTTAGGTTTGGTTTTAGGGTTAGGTTAGGGTTTGGTTTTAGGGTTAGGTTAGGGTTTGGTTTTAGGGTTAGGTTAGGGTTTGGTTTTAGGGTTAGTGTTGTTTTAGGGTTTGTTTTTACGTTTTAGGGTCAGGTTAGGGGCCCCGGGGTCCCCTGGTGTGCGGGTTACCGAAGAACGACCAGGAGGACCTCGACAGGGACTGTTCCAAGGACAGGGACCACAGTCCCAGGATGGGCCCCTGGAGTCTGGGTTCATGAAAAATGACTTTGGACAGGAGTTCGCAAATGGCCCACGGTCCCAGGACAAGCCCCCGCAGGGTCAAGGTTCCTGAAAAAGACCTCAAACTTACATATATTACACATGTATTTTTACTACACAGTATTATCCACAGGGTTTATTCACACAACACCATTATTCTACAAACATCATCTCTTTTACAGTAATGAACATGTTTTTTTTGTTTACAGCTCAACAACATTTAAAATTCAAACATGTGTCATTCTGTACTGTATTAAAATCCAGGGGAATAATTGTTCAGCTTATCAGAATGTCAGTTTAAACTTGTCATTGCTTTTGTTATAATATTAGGAAATACATTTTTTAGACAATAAAAGAAAAAAAATACAAGTCAATTCTGTAGATCCATATGTCATAACTTCTTATGAGAGACATTGCTGTTAAAGTGAGGAATTTATTTTATTGGCACTTTGAGCTTCAGAAACCTGTGTAAATTACAAAGGAAATACTTACAATTGAAAAATGACAAATATACGTATAGGTGGGAGTTGACATGCCTACAAGCTTTACTTAGGCCTACTTACAATATTAATAATGAACATAGCAACCCAAAGTATTTCAATGTCTTGCAGGCGTAATGCTATTGTTTTACTTTCCCCAATATACATATTGAAGGTGAACATTTAGGCTAAATCCTCACATAATGAATAGTTTTAAGTTTATGGTAGGACATCTCACTGCATATTCTGGAGTAATATATGAAATCTCCTGTAGGTGGCAATATTGACCACAAATTATTAGGTTTCCGTTGTAGGCCCACTCACTTTGTCAATTATGCCGGGAAATATGACAACACCGGTAATAATAGATGGGTATTCGGTGTTGCATTCTGTGTTGCATTTGCCATATCTGACAAAAAACAAAGCAAAATCAAGCCAATCATTTAATGATGTTGAATAGCCTACACCAGAAACACCATCCTCCAATTCAAATGAGTGGTGAATTGATGATTTTAACACAGCAATTAGCAGCCAAGACTCATTTGGGCTATATGAAACCAAGTTAACTGATTATTAAATGATTTAACTGTCTTAACCACAGTAAAGGCAACAGACGTTCAACGTTTCAACTTCAATCAGCAGCGGGCCTATAATCAAAGAATCAAGAACCAAACTAATGAAAAATGTGGAGTAATTAACAGCTAAGAGCTATGAATTCTCCTCCCCGGGGGAAAGGGGATTTGAGATTATTAATCATCTTTCCACATGTGTTGCTTGGAGTCTGCATCTGTGCTGCAAAACAAGAGGATTAACGGTCCACATGAAAGATCATTTCTAAACATTTAGTAGCATTTTTAATAACATATGAGTTTTCTGCAGTGTGTGTTTAACATGGTTCTCTCTCTCTTTTCCTGCTTGTATCTCCTTTCTGTCACCTCCGTCGTTATTTCATTTGATTCTGTTTGACACCATTTTTCTCACCTCTATTCCTTTTTCTTTTTTTTGCCTCCTGGGAATCCTGCTTAAAACCCAGCCAAACAAAACTTAGAAAGACTTTGCTTTTACCTCCTGCAGAGAGGGAATGAATGTTAAAAAAAAGAGTGAAAACACACACACACACATACACACACACACACACCACAAACAAAGCACACACATGGTGTTCGTCCGTATAAACAGCTCAAATTGTGCACTGAGGACCCTGAACCCCGAGGGCAGAACCACGGCTTAATGTGCTCAGTAGGATTATTTCATTTATATCTGTTCTGGACCTTTTCATATAAGATCCATTTTTCAGGTTGCCATCCATTAGTGCCTTTCACTGCATCTTAGCAGGCTGCCGGACACATTTAAAGGGCCAGTGCCCTCTGTGGTGGGCTTTTATGTGAAGTCACAGGAGTCAAGAGTGCGCTCAACACCTGAACCTTGAGAAGGCCAAGGAGATAATGTGAGGCTTTCAGAGAAAACACTCACTCATTAGACGCTCAACGTTGAACCGAGGCTTCTTGTTTTGTACCTTATTAGCACATTGGCTGCACCGATTTACAGTAACAAAGCACGCCAAAGTCTGTTTGCTTATTTTAAGAAAAACCTTACTTTCCTCTATAAAACAGACACCGCCGAAGCAAAGTACCTCCTGACTTTCACTTTAGAGAACAAGAACAGATCCCTTAAATGACAATTCCCTTCTTTTCATCAACACAAACCTCCCATGTTACTTATCTTAGCAGGGAGTTATGTTAGAGCGGATAGAGCTGTTCTTTTACACAGTTGTCTCCTCGTGAAAGCGTAGCAATTTTTTTATAACAACAGTGTCTACACAAACAAAGGGCCACCATCCGCGTCCAATATACACAGCTCCCAAAATGTCCTCCCCGCTCTGCCCGTGCCACTATACGACAACCCAGCTCTCTTAAAACCCAGCAGAGGGAAACGGACTGCGAGGGACAAGCAGTAAAAAAAAAAGGACCGCGTAAAAACGGCCGCCTTGACTGGGGATTGGCTGGAGGATTGTACCGTCCTCAGCAGATTGGTGGACTCCTGTGACCCCCATTAATCCAGGTGTTCATTCATCCACGGGATGACCCTCCCGCTAACTGTTAGAGGCTTATTCCAGTGTGCCCCCCCCCCCATCACAGACACACACACACACCCATCGCTTGGCAGTTGCAAGTGCTCCCTGTCTGAGGCCTCTCTGCCTGATGCAATGGTGGAGGGGGGGGGGGGGCTAAGTACAGCCAGTCATATAAATGAGCCTTGGTAAATGTCAGGCCTTTGTTTTAATAAGCAAGCTGTAATGCCACATTTGTTTGGTGGCCTGGCATTTGTTTTTTTCGGCTAGAGTTATTGTCACCCCCATTTCTCTCTCTCTCTCTCTCTCTCTCTCTCTCTCTCTCTCTCTCTCTCTCTCTCTCGCTCGCTCAGTCTCACAGACTTAAAAGTACTACAGCCTAATTGCCTAGTTAGTCAGTTAGCAGGTTGGTATGATATTGAAACAGATCCTTAAAATCAGCCTGGGAAAAAAAAAACTAAAAAACTAAATAAAAAGGCGAATGGTAGTAAGAGGAAGAGTGAAGAGTGAAAGTGCTTTGATCAGTGTGTGTTTAGACTGGGTTGGAGATAGAGGCCCTGTTCTGCTCACTGGACCCCATATAAAGAGACCCCCCAGATTCTACAATACAAATATAGCACAATACAAAGTTGTTGTTATAAACCCACCACAGCCACTACTACCACCACCACCACCACCACCACACACATGGCCTGTGATTGCCTGCCCACTGTGTGGCACACTCTGTGGAAATGTCTATGTGAGAATTGAACATGTTTGTAGTGTCTGCGTATTGTGATATGTGCACTGCGATGTTTATCTACGGGTTCAACCACGCTACAACAGACGTATTTCAGTGCTGCCTTTTCCCTCTCTCTGTGTCTCTCTGTCTCTGTTTTACTGGATTCCCCCCCCCACACACACACACACAGTAAAATGGAGTGATTTACAAATGGAGGTAAATCCTCCCTTGTCCAGGGCTGTCTACTAGACGCGACCGGTGGCGATGCCAAAACTGCGGTTGGTGCCAGGATCTTTCGAGAAGGTCAAAGATACGACGAGCTCCAGTTGAAAGTTATTAGCCCAGTTGTTACAACCAATTGGGAACAGTTTAAAGAGACAACCTTGAATGTACTTTTGTCTCACTTTTATCACTTTTGTCTTCTGGCAGTGGCATTTAAATGGGAAAATCAATTATTCCAATGTATCAGAAGTAGACCACATTGACACCCATTGTGTTAATTATGAGGCTTAGCTAATTGCTTTCCAATCTTTTTCCTCTAATTAAAACACTGTATTGTTTTGGACAAGGTAAAAGTAAACCTCCCAAACATTTTCTTTGGCTCAGAGGGACAAAAAATAATGTCGAGAGGAAGAGAGAGAGAGAGTGAGAGAGAGAGAGACACACAGTGCACACACACACACAGTGCAAGAGCGTTCGAATCCGCACTCCCTCAGTCAACAGTCAATAGCAGCGTGTCGACCAAATGAGACACATTTGTCCATCATGCAATATTTCATTCAACAACTGCTTTGTCTCTGTAATTCCTTATTTCAACCATCCTCCCAATCCCCCCCCCCCCCCTCTCTCTCTCTCTCTCTCTCTCCCACACACACACACACTTCTCTGTGTGTGGATCAGTTGTTTATTTCTAGGATAAAACTTGGCATCATTTCACTCAGCATAAGGCGGGGGTGTGTGTGGGGGGAGTCGGTGGTTGAGTGGGTGGGTGTCGGGGGTGGGTGGATGGGTGGGTAGGTGTGATGGGCGTGTGTGTGTGTGTGTGTGTGTGTGGGTTTACTTGGCGAGTTTCAAGAACCCATCACCACCCACCACCCCAGCGTTGGCTTTAATCTAATTCATACGCCGCTGGGATCCTTACTGGAACGGAGAGCGTTTCGCTCATTGTTCGGTCTGTGTGTTTGATGACATCACGGCAGCGGCCTCGCTGGCCCCGCGCCACGGATCCTGGATGGATTAATAGAATCCAGACATGAGGGTCTGGGTCTGGACTCAAAACAGTAGGCTAGGGCTTTTATTTTGCAATTTCTTTTTTTTGGGGGGGGGGGGGGGGGGGGGGGGGGGCGGGACGGCAGGTGGTTTACATTTGTTATGAGTTGAGTGTAATAAAACATGGGCATGATTGTTTGTGTGTGTGTGTGTGTGTGCATGTGTGTGCATGTGTGTGTGTTAAACCCATGTAGGGACCCTTGTAGCCATACCAAACCCTTTTCCCTCTTTTGTTAGCCCTGCTGTGATGTCACAACGTGCGCAGGAGAAAGCGCGCTGGTGGTAGGTGGGGGCATGGGTGTGTGTGTATGTGTGTGTGTGGGGGGGCTTATTGGTGTGTTTTTCGAGGTGCAAACAGAATCTGCGACCCCTGACCTCTTGCGGGATGGCGGCGGTTGCGTGGTCTGAATAGTGCCAGCTCCGCCGTAAGTATTCCAACCGCTCTCTGCCGAAGTGCTAAGCCCGCCCCGCAGCCTTTGTGCTGCGTAAGCTTGTGTTTCCATATGCATGCGCCACCTGTCAAAGAGGAACACATCTGCTTGTGTGGGAGAGCTGGTTTTTGTGTGTGAGTGAGTGTGGGTGCGTGATGTATATGCATGTGTGTGTGTGTGTGTGTGTGCGTGTACAAATTTAGGACAACCATATGTTGTCCTGAAATGAACGCACAATCGCATTGTACAGTAGATACCCAACTATACCCCGTATAATTGTATTATTCTAAGTCTATTTGGCACTATGAGCATCCATGTCGTTCTCATGACACTTTGAGAACCTTATAGAACGGCATGATAGCAGCGTGAATGTAATCATATATTTTTTCTCCCCCCCCCGGGCCAGTGTGTATTCATGTATTCATGTTCAAGCAGGGCGTACCCACGCGCGCACGCCACAACTTTCCCAGGGGCAACACCCGATCCAATTACATTATCCCCTGCACATCAAAAGGTTAAGGGGGGGGGCCGTCTGCCGCTGCAGTCATTACGCTCCCTCCCAGCCACGGTAAATCAACGCCGTGTCGGCAACAGCTGCTCTGATCACCTATTAAAACTTCTATAATGTGCCTTATGTACAGAGTGCTGTCTGTAAACGGACACCGGCCCCGCCGAAGCCCTCGCTTGAATATATGCCTCTCAGAGAGAAATGGAGAGAGAGAGGAAATGACAGAGAGCGAGAGAGAGAGAGAGGGTGAGGGAGAGAAAGAGAGAGAGAGAGAGAGAGAGAGAGAGAGAGAGAGGGAGAGAGAGAGAGAGGGAGGACTTTACATTAACTGACCCAGGGGCTTTAGCGCACGTCAGCTGGAAGACGGATGAACCTGTACTCTAGGTGTGTTTATATCTCAAGGCACCACACTGATCCTTTCTCACCATTAGCCCCATCCACCGGGGTCTTTAAATCTTAATTCAAGTGAGACGGGGGGGGGGGGGGGGGGGGGGGATTTCCTTGAGAAAGCTCCTATTTCAAACCGGCCATCAAGTTGGAACTTTGTTCATTAAAAGAAAAAAAAGAAAAAGAAAACGGCGGCCCAAAAATGTCAAAGCGATGCAGTCTTGAACGGTGAATGCAAGCAGTAATACCTGAAATAAATAGATCAAAATGATGCGCGCGCACGCACACACGCCCGCTCACCCCCGCACGCACGCACACAACACAACACACACACTCATACTTAACGTAGAACAGACGCAGGCCTGTATACGGACCGTTGGCCCCTAGGCACTAGGCAGCACACTGTATTGTAGATGTGAGATATGTTTGTGTGTGTGTCCTGCATCCGCCCCTGGTCCATGTGTTTGCACAGCAGCGAGCACGGGACCACAGGCCGACGTCACATCCATAGTGCGGAAATCAATAGCGAGGCCGGGGCGAGCGGGACCACTGTCCGTGTTGCAGACAAGCCTCCATTCAGCGGGGGCTGTCTCCATGGAGACACACACACAGGGCACGAGGCAGCCCGCAGGTGAATTCCCTGTGTGGCTCCGGCAACTGAATTGGGTCCATTTAGGTCTCTCTTTTCTTTTCTCCTTCTCCTTCTCCTCCCTCTCCGTCTCCCCTACTGCTAAGCAGCGGGGACCCGAGGGTCCACACATCTCTCTCCACTTCTCCACACACTCCCTCGCGGTTTTCTTTTTTTCTGTATGAAAGATTCTTTGGATTGGACATCTTTTCAAGCAGTTTTCATTTAATGAAAAACGGATCAACAGGATTGACTCCCATAACCACATAAAAAAAGGTAGAAGCTGGGATAAACAGATGGATAGATAGATAGATAGATAGATAGATAGATAGATAGATAGATAGATAGATAGATAGATAGATAGATAGATGGATGGATGGATGGATGGATGGATGGATGCTCCAGCTCCTTCAGGAGGGGTATGTCCATGCATACATTGTATTGTGAGCAGAACCTAAAGGATAACCCTTAAAGAGGCAGTGTATCCAATGCAGTGTGAATACAAATGTACGTTTCTACCACTCACCCCAGCATCACAACACTCCTGGTCTGCATACATTCTGCATGTGACTATTAGGTCCTGATTTGACTTCATCTGGACCGGTAGGTTCATATATCACAGATATGCTGTTATGTCATCAGCCTGATGTCAGCACTAATAGGCAGGTACAAGATTTGAGGTTTCTTACATGATCCCCGTCCACCCTGCCCCATCTGACCATAAGGCTGTCTCTGTTTCAGTGTGTTGCTGTGATCATGACTGGACGCCTCGCTTCCATTTTTTAAAATTGTACTTAAAATGTTTGCTCGTAATATTACTATGTATGTCAATTATGGCACCCATTGCACTCCTAACCATCCCTGGAAGGAGGGATCCCTCACTCTGCGTTCCTTCTCAAGGTTTATTCCTTGATAATTAAGGAATAAAGTTGAGTTGAATGAGTTTTTTCTTGCCCTGTGGGGGGCTCGGGTAAGGGGGGGGGGTGTCAAATATAAATATATAGCCTGTAAAGCCCGTTGAGACTGTAACTGCAGGCTATACAAGGGCTATACAAATAAGATTTACCTGACTTGACTTCTAGGCACGAACCGGTGTGCACGTGTGTGTGTGTGCACGTGCAGCGTTTTGTCTTATTTCCCGTGTATTAAAGACTTGACACACCTTTTTACCGCGTTGCCTGCGCGCCCTGTAGAATAACGCAGGCCCTTTGAGTTCGCCCTAACCAGTCCCTCCGGAATCGTTGTTTGGAGAAGACGAAAGATGTCTCTGAAAATACCTGAATCAAAGCCCACAGCTTAGTCACCCAGGGGTGTACATAGAGCAGTGAAGCGCCAGTCAGAGAAAACCCATGGCTGCTGCTGCTGCTGGTGTATCCGAGCAGACCGTGTACGTTTTAAAGGCCTGGGTGGGGAAGTGAGGAGGGTGGGGCATAGGGCTCCAGTGAAGCACATGGACGTGGTTCAAGGGTTCAGCAGCTGGTTTACTTATTTATTTATTTTAGACACAATCAACCCAATTAAGCATTGGGGTGGGTACCGCAGAGTTACGAGAATAAACACGCTTTTGAAAGTCTTGTGTGTGCGCGCGTGAGCATGTGTGCGTGTGTGTGTAATGTGTGTGCACGTGCGCATGTGTGTGTGTGTGTAGGTGTGGCTGCGTGCATGTGCAAGAGGTCAGGATGAGGATTCTTCTATTATTCCCATCTACTCCTACAGCGTTTGCGATCTAAACTGAATAAGCGACAATGTCTCCTTTTGTCCTCCCCGCCTTCTGCATACACAGGCGCAGGGCGGACCACCTGCATCCTCCAACTGTATAATGGCTTCTTCGATTTCCTTTAAAGCTCTCTTTATTCGACCTCTTTTCTTTTAATTGTCCTCATCTTCATTATGGACTCGTGGAGTTCACATAGCGGTAGAGTGGAGTTTGTGAGCTAATTCTGCAATTACTAAACACACATCGCTAAAACTAGGAATGTATAAATATGGAGTCAATATTATGATTATGTGTGGCATCAAAGTACAAGATGATTACGAAAACATCTCTCTATCTATCTCTCCATCTCTCACACACACACACACACCCACACACACCCACACACATCCGAAACACACTGGAGCACACTTTGTGTGCAACACAACCCAACACACACTCACAGTTTACGTAGGAACAGGAACAGGCCTGTATATGGCCCCATTGGCCCCTGGGCAACGCACTGTATTGTATTGTGATGAATGCGGTGTCTCCTGTCCCGCGGATGCGGCAGCATATTCTACTGGGAAAGCGCGGGGGGGGGGGGGGACACTCGGTGGCCGCCCTGCCCCCCCCCCCCTCACAGGCTTCCTGTCCACCTGATTCAGCAGCAGCTGCACAACGCCGGAAACAGAACATGCTGCGGTAAGGGGGAAGAAAAGTCTCCCTGTAGATGCATGGTGTAGCATGACCCCGAAGAAGCAAGTCACTTGTTTAGACAATAGTCTTCCTCCTGTCTGACAGCGAGACAGAGAGAGACAGAGAGAGAAGGAGAGAGACCGTGAGAGAGAGAGAGAGAGAGAGAGAGAGAGAGAGAGAGAGAGAGAGAGAGAGAGAGAGAGAGAGAGAGAGAGAGAGAGAGAGAGAGAGAGAGAGAGAGAGAGAGAGAGAGAGAGAGAGAGAGAGAGACAGAGAGAGAGACAGAGAGAGAGAGACAGATGGACAGACAGACACAGACAGACAGAGAGAGGAAGAGCAGGGCAAATAATAGACAATTGGGTATGGGGGTGGGAAAAAAATTATGCTTTTCGTTAATTTGAGAAGCTATGGCTGCTGTTGATCATGCCCGTCTAGAAACTGCATTACTCACAAGGTGTCTTCATGGGTCAGAACAGGGCGTCATGTGACACAAATAGGTCTTCTCCCAAGAGCACACCTCTTCATCGTCCTTTAGAAGTAAGACTCGATGTACTTTCTCTACTTGACTTAATGCAAACGATCACAGAAAGAGACAGAGTTTCACCAAAAACTGAACTTATAAATGAGAGGGTGGGGGCGGGGGGGATGCGGTGCATCTGAAGACCCCCTCCCCCCCCCCCGCCTCCCCCTCTCCCCCCTCTTGTTATCAGGGAGGGACGGGGGAGGAGAGGGTCGAGCAGGTGCCCCGGCGGAGACAGGTAGTCATTATGGGGGAGAGCGGCCACGGCGGGTCGCCAGGGTCTGCCCCCACCCTCCATAATGGGACAGCTGTTTGGGATGCGGTGCACCGGGGGCCGTCGGAGAAGCGAGTAAATAGTGGAGAAGAGCAGAGTAAACAGGGATGGGGGGCGGAGGGACGGAGGGACGGAGGGGTCTAGGGGTGGAGGGGGGGAAGGAAGGAGGGACGGAGGGGAGAGCTTGTCTGGTGTGCTACCGTGAGTAAAAGTAAACACGCCTGCTGAGGGTGGATGGAGGCGATGGCGACGCAGGAATGCACAAACAGCAACTGCACATGTGCGTATGTGTGTGTGTGTGTGTGTGCGCGCGCGTGTGTGTGTGTGTGTGTGTGTGCTACGGTGCAGGGAGAACCACTACAAGAACAGCACCCCTCCAAATGTCCAACCTCAATGAACACCCTTTATTAACCCTCAACCCTAATTATTTAAGGTATACCCCCCCCCCCTAGTCCTGTGTCCGCCCCTGGCAACTTTAATAAGAAAAATGTGAAAGTAATGCTGAATGAGGAGCCGTCCCTGTCATTCACAATAACAACTAATTTTTAAAAAATCATCAACGTTCAACCCCCCCCCTGTCTCCTTTTGTACCTCGATGACCTGAATATAAGTTTGTGGCGAGGTAACCACTGGGCACTGGCAGTTGTATCTTCTTCCATTTCTCATTGGGCATTCGGCGACTGAAAGGACATGGAAACGTCTGACTGGAAGTGTCTGAAAGGGACTGAACATGTTTGGCCCTCCTCTGTTTTGTAAACAGAGAGGACAGGAGAAGATTTACAGACTGTGGCTTCAAAAAAAAAAAAAAAAAAAAGGGAAGACACACACTCAAGGTCTCCAAGTGAGAGGAAAAACCTTCCGTCCATAGAGGAGGACCTGAAAGAGATGAATGGTGTTAAAGTGACACAGCACACCAACTCCTAGAGTCAATTTAGCAAAGTGGAAGTAGATTGCTTTAGCCGGCAGGCCGGATAATACACACTGAGCTGTCTGCTTGTCTCACAGATACAAACCCTCACATAACATTTCACAGAACGATCGGCGCGGCGTCCACGCTAGTCCTGCGAGAGTCTCAGAATTGTTGATAAGATAACAGGGGGACGTGTTTCAACACTGCAACTAAAATAGGAGAACATAATGTTTAGTCTTTCCATGAGCCGACACACACACACACACACATACACACACACATAAACACATACACATGCACCTCGCAAAACACACCGTTTTTCTACACTCTTCAGCCAGTACATCTCACACCAGCTCTTACCGTCTTATATTTTTAGAAAGAAAATACATGTGAAGGTGAGGTGGGAACCAGGGGTGTTGCCAGACACAAAAACCCCCCAAAAAACGTTTTAAAACTTACTTTAGTGCCGTCGTGTTATCATTCCTCTATCCTGATTCTTGTTGTGCTTACTGGGGCACAGCAGATATACTGGGCCATGTGCCCCAGTAAAAGAGGTCTAGCAATGCCCATGGTGGTAACCCATTTTGGGCTTATGTAAAACAACAACTAAAATGTCAAAATGACAGATACTGTGTACACATACACAACTCAAGACATCAGTGGTGGTGGAAAGTAACTAAGTACATTTACTCAAGTGCTATTTAAGTACAAATGTCAGGTACTTGAGCTTTACTTGAGTATTTCTCTTTTCCGCTACCTTTAACCTTATACTGTACTTGTACTCCACTACATCTCAGAGACAAATATTGTACTTTTTACTACACTACACTACAGCTTTAGTTACTAGTTAGTTAGGCCTACTTTGCAGATTCAGATTAACAATACAAAATATAGTCAATAAATAGATTATATTATTATATCAAATATGGGTTTTATTGGTCCCCAGGAGGAAATTCACAAACTACCCAGCAGTATGTAAAGTAATTTATAAAATATACATAAATACATGTAAAATGAGCTTCACCTTTACCAGATGCAACATTAATGCATCAATAAGTATAATCCAATAATATAATATATATTATTCTGAAATGGGCCCCTCTGCATAATGAGTACTTGTACTTTTGGTACTTCAAGTATATTTTGATGCTCATACTTTTGTACATTTTCAATGTAGGACTTTTACTTGTTTACTTGTCCGTACTGACCCCGTATTCAAGGTGAATGTGGTCCGTACCGAGCCCATATTCAAGGTGTATGCCTTGGCTATGGCTTCGCACCACCAGGACATTGACGAAGAACCTCAGGAGTTCACTCACCCACCACTCGTCTCCAACAGGCTACTGACTACTGACCGCTAGGAGAGGCAGTAATGTGCACTGTCTGCCCATTCCAGCTGTCTGGGAGTAAATGGTGGCTTGATTCATACCCTGCTCCCGCCAAAACCTGTCCTTCGCACCCTCAGTGGACGGGAAACTTTTCACCCTCCTCCTCCTCCTTCTCACAAGAGCAAAGAGGACTTCATTCTGTGTGTGTGTGTGTGTGTGTGTGTGTGTGTGTGTGTGTGTGTGTGTGTGTGCGTGTGTGTGTGCGTGCGTGCGTGCGCGTCTGTCACAAGGTGAATGTTGAAGGTTATAGGACACATTTCTACATATCTATGTGTGTCAAAGGTTGAATGCTCTTTACATATTACGTTTTCATATTAGAGGTCTTTAAAAGCTCAAAATTATGTTTGTTTCACGCAAGTTCCAAGGTTGAACTGTGCGTATTCACAGCTTAAATCCGCTTTAATATAAATGGGGAATCATGAAAGGCAACACATTTTGGCAGACTGCAAGTCTCACTGACGTCCTCCCTTATGCTGATAGTCAGACACAAACCACACAAAACATTTTTTTTTTAATTGTCAAACTAAATAAAACTGATAAAACTGATGTTGTACCATTATGTGAAGGGTGTTGTAGCATTGTGCGAAGGGCATTTCAGCGAAATGGCTTTCATATCAAACAATAATAACGTTTTAATATATTTCTTGTTGGAGCACTAACATTGCGTACGAAGGTCGTCCTCCCCGGTTTGGCTCCAGAACAGATACCTCCCGCCTTGTCGTCGCTACATTCAGCATTGGACCAGCTGCTGAGACCATGCTTCATCATGAGGAGCAGAGCTAACTAAGCTATGCTAATTTATACACAGACACCAGGGGAAGACTTAATGCCACCTATTGGTTAATGGGGCATTCAGCAGGCTTCGGCTGATTGAGTGATCCATGCATGCATGCGTTGGCGCTGCCACTGCTGCCGCCTAGCGTAGCATGGGGAGTAGCTTAAACCTCAGCGGGCATGAGGTCATATATATTTTTATATATAATGACATAATCAATATTTTTTAGTACGATTTG